>JAZHEH010001427.1:0-87536 GCA_036589455.1 Ateles fusciceps
TAGAAACCCTTTCTGTGCAGAGATGCAAAACTGTCATTTCCAGCCAAATCCAGGCACGTAAGAAAAAGCAGTAATAATAGTGCGTCTAAAACACAGAAGAGACGCATCATTCAAACTGCTCTGCTGTGTGTTCGTTTCAACTAAGGGAGCTGAAGCTGAGTTTCATTCAGCGAGTTAGCAACACGTTTCTTCTAGGAACTGCGTTTGGATTTTCCAGAGCGAAAGGGAGCATATGCTGTAAAGAGAAATATCTCGCTTAAAACCAAAAGGGAGCAATCTAACTGAATGCTACTCAATGTGTTCATTCAACTTACAGAGTGAAACTCGTGTGTGTTTGCAGCCGTTTAGAAACCCTTTCTGTGCAGAGATGCAAAACTGTCATTTCCAGCCAAATCCAGGCACATAAGAAAAAGCAGTAATAATAGTGCGTGTAAAACACAGAAGAAACGCATCATTCAAACTGCTCTGCTGTGTGTTCGTTTCAACTAAGGGAGCCGAAGCTGAGTTTCATTCAGCGAGTTAGCAACCCGTTTCTTCTAGGAACTGCGTTTGGATTTTCCAGAGCGAAAGGGACAATATGCTGTAAAGAGAAATATCTCGCTTAAAACCAAATCGGAGCAATCTAACTGAATGCTTCTCAATGTGTGCATTCAACTTACAGAGTAAAACTCGTCTGTGTTTGCAGCAGTTTAGAAACCCTTTCTGTGCAGATATAGAAATCTGTCATTTCCAGCCAAATACAGGCACATAAGTAAAAGCAGTAACAGTGCGTCTAAAACACCGAAGTAACGCATCAGTCAAACTGCTCTGCTGTGTGTTCAACTAAGGGAGCTGAAGCTGAGTTTCATTCAGCGAGTTAGCAACACCTTTCTTCTAGGAACTCTGTTTGGATTTTCCAGAGCGAAAGGGAGCATATGCTGTAAAGAGAAATATCTAGCTCTAAAACCAAAAGGGAGCAATCTAACTGAATGCTTCTCAATGTGTCCATTCAACTTACAGCGCTAATCTCCTCTGTGTTTGCAGCCGTTTAGAAACCCTTTCTGTGCCGAGATGTAAAACTGTCATTTCCAGCCAAATCAAGGCACATAAGAAAAAGCAGTAATAGTGCGTCTAAAACACAGAAGAAACGCATCATTCAAACTGCTCTGCTGTGTGTTCGTTTCAACTAAGGGAGCTGAAGCTGAGTTTCATTCAGCGAGTTAGCAACACGTTTCTTCTAGGAACTGCGTTTGGATTTTCCAGAGCGAAAGGGAGCATATGCTGTAAAGAGAAATATCTCCCTTAAAACAAAAAGGGAGCAATCTAACTGAATGGTTCTCAAAGTGTGCATTCAACTTACAGAACTAAACTCGTGTGTGTTTGCAGCAGTTTAGAAACCCTTTCTGTGCAGAGATACAAAACTGTCATTTCCAGTGAAATACAGGCACATAAGAAAAAGCAGTAATAGTGCGTCTAAAACACAGAAGAAACGCATCATTCAAACTGCTCTGCTGTGTGTTCGTTTCAACTAAGGGAGCTGAAGCAGAGTTTCATTCAGCGAGTTAGCAACACGTTTCTTCTAATAAAAGCGTTTGGATTTTCCAGACCGAAAGGGAGCATAAGCTGTAAAGAGAAATATCTCGCTCTAAAACCAAAACGGAGCAATCTAACTGAATGCTTCTCAATGCGGGCATTCAACGTACAGAGTTAAACTCGTGTGTGTTTGCAGCAGTTTAGAAACCCTTTCTGTGTAGAGATGCAAAACTGTCATTTCCAGCCAAATCCAGGCACATAAGAAAAAGCAGTAATAGTGCGTCTAAAACACAGAAGAAACGCATCATTCAAACTGCTCTGCTGTGTGTTCGTTTCCACTAAGGGAGCTGAAGCAGAGTTGCATTCAGCTAGTTAGCAACACGTTTCTTCTAATAAAACGTTTGGATTTTCCAGAGCGAAAGGGAGAATATGCGGTGAAGAGAAATATCTCGCTCTAAAACTAAAAGGGAGCAATCTAACTGAATGCTTCTCAATGTGTGCATTCAACTTACAGAACTAAACTCGTGTGTGTTTGCAGCCGTTTAGAAACCCTTTCTGTGCAGAGATGCAAAACTGTCATTTCCAGCCAAATCCAGGCACATAAGAAAAAGCAGTAATAGTGCGTCTAAAACACAGAAGAAACGCATCATTCAAACTGCTCTGCTGTGTGTTCGTTTCAACTAAGGGAGCTGAAGCTGAGTTTCATTCAGCGAGTTAGCAACACGTTTCTTCTAGGAACTGCGTTTGGATTTTCCAGAGCGAAAGGGAGCATATGCTGTAAAGAGAAATATCTCGCTCTAAAACCAAAAGGGAGCAATCTAACTGAATGCTTCTCAATGTGTGCATTCAACTTACAGAGTTAAACTCGTGTGTGTTTGCAGCAGTTTAGAAACCCTTTCTGTGCAGAGATGCAAAACTGTCATTTCCAGCCAAATCCAGGCACATAAGAAAAAGCAGTAATAGTGCGTCTAAAACACAGAAGAAACGCATCATTCAAACTGCTCTGCTGTGTGTTCGTTTTAACTAAGGGAGCTGAAGCTGAGTTTCATTCAGCGAGTTAGCAACACGTTTCTTCTAGGAACTGCCTTTGGATTTTCCAGAGCGAAAGGGAGCATATGCTGTAAAGAGAAATATCTCGCTCTAAAACCAAAACGGAGCAATGTAACTGAATGCTTCTCAATGTGTGCATTCAACTTACAGAGTAAAACTCGTGTGTGTTTGCAGCAGTTTAGAAACCCTTTCTGTGCAGAGATGCAAAACTGTCATTTCCAGCCAAATCCAGGCACATAAGAAAAAGCAGTAATAGTGCGTCTAAAACACAGAAGAAACGCATCATTCAAACTGCTCTGCTGTGTGTTGTTTCAACTAAGGGAGCTGAAGCTGAGTTTCATTCAGCGAGTTAGCAACACGTTTCTTATAGTAACAGCGTTTGGATTTTCCAGAGCGAAAGGGAGCATATGCTGTAAAGAGAAATATCTCGCTCTAAAACAAAAAGGGAGCAATCTAACTGAATGCTTCTCAATGTGTGCATTCAACTTACAGAGCTAAACTCGTGTGTGTTTGCAGCAGTTTAGAAACCCTTTCTGTGCAGAGATACAAAACTGTCATTTCCAGCCAAATCCAGGCACATAAGAAAAAGCAGTAATAGTGCGTCTAAAACACAGAAGAAACGCATCATTCAAACTGCTCTGCTGTGTGTTCGTTTCAACTAAGGGAGCTGAAGCAGAGTTTCATTCAGCTAGTTAGCAACACGTTTCTTCTAATAAAAGCGTTTGGATTTTCCAGACCGAAAGGGAGCATAAGCTGTAAAGAGAAATATCTCGCTCTAAAACCAAAACGGAGCAATCTAACTGAATGCTTATCAATGTGTGCATTCAACCTACAGAGTTAAACTCGTGTGTGTTTGCAGCAGTTTAGAAACCCTTTCTGTGCAGAGATGCAAAACTGTCATTTCCAGCCAAATCCAGGCACATAAGAAAAAGCAGTAATAGTGCGTCTAAAACACAGAAGAAACGCATCATTCAAACTGCTCTGCTGTGTGTTCGTTTCAACTAAGGGAGCTGAAGCTGAGTTTCATTCAGCGAGTTAGCAACACGTTTCTTCTAGGAACTGCGTTTGGATTTTCCAGAGCGAAAGGGAGCATATGCTGTAAAGAGAAATATCTCGCTCTAAAACCAAAAGGGAGCAATCTAACTGAATGCTTCTCAATGTGTGCATTCAACTTACAGAGTTAAACTCGTGTGTGTTTGCAGCAGTTTAGAAACCCTTTCTGTGCAGAGATGCAAAACTGTCATTTCCAGCCAAATCCAGGCACATAAGAAAAAGCAGTAATAGTGCGTCTAAAACACAGAAGAAACGCATCATTCAAACTGCTCTGCTGTGTGTTCAACTAAGGGAGCTGAAGGTGAGTTTCATTCAGCGAGTTAGCAACACGTTTCTTCTAGGAACTGCGTTTGGATTTTCCAGAGCGAAAGGGAACATATGCTGTAAAGAGAAATATCTCGCTCTAAAACCAAAACGGTGCAATATAACTGAATGCTTGTCAATGTGTGCATTCATCTTACAGAGTTAAACTCGTGTGTGTTTGCAGCAGTTTAGAAACCCTTTCTGTGCAGAGATGCAAAACTGTCATTTCCAGCCAAATCCAGGCACATAAAAAAAAGCAGTAATAGTGCATCTAAAACACAGAAGAGACGCATCATTCAAACTGCTCTGCTGTGTGTTGGTTTCAACTAAGGGAGCTGAAGCAGAGTTTCATTCAGCGAGTTAGCAACACGTTTCTTCTAATAAAAGCGTTTGGATTTTCCAGACCGAAAGGGAGCATATGCTGTAAAGAGAAATATCTCGCTCTAAAACCAAAACGGAGCAATCTAACTGAATGCTTATCAATGTGTGCATTCAACCTACAGAGTTAAACTCGTGTGTGTTTGCAGCAGTTTAGAAACCCTTTCTGTGCAGAGATGCAAAACTGTCATTTCCAGCCAAATCCAGGCACATAAGGAAAAGCAGTAATAGTGCGTCTAAAACACAGAAGAAACGCATCATTCAAACTGCTCTGCTGTGTGTTCGTTTCAAATAAGGGAGCTGAAGCTGAGTTTCATTCAGCGAGTTAGCAACACGTTTCTTCTAGGAACTGCGTTTGGATTTTCCAGAGCGAAAGGGAGCATATGCTGTAAAGAGAAATATCTCGCTCTAAAACCAAAACGGAGCAATCTAACTGAATGCTTCTCAATGTGTGCATTCAACTTACAGAGTAAAACCCGTGTGTGTTTGCAGCAGTTTAGAAACCCTTTCTGTGCAGAGATGCAAAACTGTCATTTCCAGCCAAATATAGGCACATAAGTAAAAGCAGTAATAGTGCGTCTAAAACACAGAAGAAACGCATCATTCAAACTGCTCTGCTGTGTGTTCAACTAAGGGAGCTGAAGGTGAGTTTCATTCAGCGAGTTAGCAACACGTTTCTTCTAGGAACTGCATTTGGATTTTCCAGAGCGAAAGGGAGCATATGCTGTAAAGAGAAATATCTCGCTCTAAAACCAAAACGGAGCAATCTAACTGAATGCTTCTCAATGCGTGCATTCAACTTACAGAGTTAAACTCGTGTGTGTTTGCAGCAATACTATGTTGCAACCAAGTAGACATAACCAACATACACCAGATGTTGGAGTTTCAAGTAAGTAATCCTGCAACACATTTTTAAAGTTCTCTTTATTTCTTATGCATTATAATTTCTTATATATGTTCACTATAGCAAAGGTATAAACATCCTGAACTTTCTATAATCATTGTTTAAGCAAAGAATGTGGGCTTGAAACTAAGAAGCTTCCTAGATGCAAGCAAAAATCTACACAATTACATTTATGAGTTCTGAATTTGAGGGTCTCACTTCTTTAATATTAAAAGTATAGATGTAGTGTTGAAACTTACGTCTGTTGTATTGGGAAGATTCAGTGTCTTAAATTCCAGGCAGAATTGAAAGTCAAAATCTATAATAGCAATATGTCCTTGTTATTGTGTATTATGCTCTGAACAACATTTCTTTGGCTGAGAAACGGCCTTTAACATCTTTTATTCAGTTTGCTCCAAAATCTCATTGTAGTCTTTGTGCCCTCAAATAATCAATCTTTCTACTCAAAGGTCAGCATGAGCTACTATATTCCCAAGGCAGAGAGAATATGACAAAAATACAATCTGTTGAGGGAAAACACTCCACAGTTTTAACTCCAGATAGTTAAAGGTCTTCGGACACCTTCTGTGAAACGATAATTTCACAGTGGTTTTTTTGTCAGCAGAAATGAATTATCTTTGGCATGTTTTTATCAAATAAGCAGAATCAAGAAAACAAGGTTGCAAGTTAAAAACACAATAGTCTACTGTAAACGTCTGCTAAAGTTACAGTTGTAAACAGTTTGAGAAGAGTTAAACAGGCTGGGAGTGGTAGCTAAAATTTATATTTCATTGTTTTGTTCAAAATAGGACTTTCCTTTATCCTCTAATAAAACACAAATACTTTTAGTAACATCTTCTTAACTAATTCCAAGCACTGTCTATGCCACTTTGCTGTTTTAAAGAAGATATCATTTTTGTTTGTATTCCTATTTACTAAAAATTTATTGGTTTGTTATGATTTATGAGCAGTTCACGAGTCTTTATTTATTGAACTCATCTATCAAACACAATTCTAAATACCCCCCCAAGGCTCTGGGAAGCTGACTGAATGCTGTTTTGAATTGGTTTCCTAATAACAGAATAGGTAGATGGGAATGATCATTCATTCATCACATAGTTAGGCTTTCCAGTATAGATCTGTGTGCATGGTAGTCATTAAAACCATCATCTTCTATCTTCTTTTTTATATTTGTCTCATTGTCTTAAAAAGGAAGAAAAGTTTATTTCTGATTGTTTTTCAATCAAATGAGCCCTATAAGAGGAAGAAATAACAAAGTTCACTTCATTTGTGATCCTTGAGCTTGTCATAGTGGTCATGTATTTTCTTTCTCTAAGGCCAGAGAATAAATGTTGTGGGGTAGTAATAAGTAAACAATCAATAAAACAAATTGACTTTAACCAGAAGGGAAAGTCAGTTAAGACTAAGTCATAAAACCCAATATTAAATTCTAAAAAGAGATGCTTTCGTTTTTCCATTCCTCATATCCCTCTCATTAATCAGTTATGTTGCATGGCTCTAATCGTGTTAACCTGGTTACTTGGCGTATTTCGTCAGTGGTTAAACTGCTGCTGAACGTCCTGTTTACTCTCCATATATTATAGAAATCACAGAGCAATCAGAAGTAACAAGAGCTGGGGGTTTTTAGGTAGTGAAGAATTAGTAATTTGTATGGGAAATGAGAAATTATATTCTGGAACGTTATGAGAGGTTCTTGATCATTTTTTAAAAATAATAGCACCTGCCACAATTAAGATTTTACATTGTCTAAAAAATAAGATATTTATGTTTTTCTATCCTGTAATCTTAAGGCATTAAAAAAATCATCACAGGATAATTTTTCAATATATATTTCATCTTTTTACATTATTCTCACCATATTCCTGAAAGTAAACCAGAAACTTCTATGCTAGGAGCAGGGAATAGTGAGTGGTCCCTGATAAATAGAAAAATGTCCAATGAGCAACAAAGTAGTTAATCCAAGCACACAAACTTTAAGTTTAATTGGTTGTGTTATTGGATTCTCGTGTACTATACTGCTTTCCTTTTCTCGACACATTAGCTGCTACTGTAGTGTGGTTTTGTATACCAGGCTCACTTAATTGAGTTACTGAAAAGATCTAGAGCATTTAGGTATAAGACAAGAATCGAAGGTTGTGGGAAGAAAACTTAAAAATGGAAACTCACTGCCGCCTAAAATCATCAAGGAAATATTTTTATCTCTACTAATGCAGATGCGAAGGGTGACATTTTAAACAAATTATTATTCATCCCAGAATTATGTATTGAGTATCTACTAGAATAGGGACAGTACTAATCTTTGGAATTATGACAATGAATAAGATATGAGAGGGTTTTTTTAATATAAAACTACATTTACATCTTGTAATTCCTTCCTTCCCAGAGATAATTTATATGTACAAAAACTATATTTAAAACATCTTAAAGAATTTGGTCATACATTTAAGGTACATTTTTCAAATCAAAGAAAACTAGTCTTTTTTATTATCTTGGCTCACTGCAACCTCCACCTCCCAGGTTCAAGAAGTTCTCCTGTCTCAGCCTCCAGAGTAGCTGGGATTACAGGTGCCCAGCACCATGCCTGGTTAATTTTTGCATTTTTAATAGAGACAGGGTTTCACCATGTTGGCCAGGCTGATCTCGAACTCCTGACCTCAAGTGATCCACCTGCCTCAGCCTCCTAAGGTGCTGGGATTACAGGCATGAGCCACCATGCCTGGCTGAAAACTAGTCATTTTTTAAGCTAGTTTTGTGCAAATTGCTATGGTATGTATATATTGACCAGTTTGCACGTTTCTTGTGTTATGATACGGAAAAAACAGGCCAGGATATGACAAAGAAAAACCCAGTTGAAGAGTAAACCTAGCAGTTGAGCTCAGAAGATAGTTAATTTAAAAAGAAAAACAATTACATATAATAAGATGAACAAGTTTGAGGTGAATGTATAGGAAAAAGTTTAATGGCCAGTACAGAAAAGACAGAGGAACCTGGATCCAGTCTAGTGAGCAGTTTAGAGGGCAACTGTCAGTCAGACCGTCTCCTTCAAATCCCAGTTCAATGTTCTACCAGCTGTGTAGGTTAGTACTGTACCTTTAGTTTCCTCATATAAAATGAGGACAATAATAACTATTTAATAGAGATTAAATGTATGAAATTTTATAAAGCACTCAGCAAAGTGAATGGATCATGCTAAGCTCTCAAGAAATTTTAGCTGTCATTATTATTATTACCTATAATTTATATAGTTCTTAATATATTAACTCTATCAACAATTGGTAAGCAGCTAACATCTCCATTTTTCTAGTACTGTCCCAACTTATTCCTAGTATAAATATTAGTAACACCCCTTTTCTTTTAAAAAGTATTCTAGTTTGAAAAACAAATTATGTGATCACCTTAGCAGTGGGTCTCAGAATAGAATTAGAAAATACCACCTAGAATATACCCAAAGGATTATAAATCATTCTGCTATAAAGACACATGCACACTTATGTTTATTGCAGCACTATTCACAATAGCAAAAACTTGGAACTAACCTAATTGCCCATCAATGATAGACTAGATAAAGAAAATGTAGCACATATACACCATGGAATACTATGCAGCCATAAAAAAGATGAATTTGTGTCCTTTGCAGGGACATGGATGAAACTGGAAACCATCATTCTTAGCAGACTAACTCTGGAACAGAAAACCAAACACCACATATTCTCACTCATAAGTGCAAGTTCAACAATGAGAGCACATGAACACAGGGAGAGGATCATCACACACTGGGGCCTGTTGAGGGATGGGGGACTAGGAGAGGAATAGCATTAGGAGAAATTCCTAATGTAGATGATGGGTTGATGGGTGCAGCAAACCACCATGACACGTGTATACCTATGTAACAAATGTGTACATTCTACACCTGTTCCTCAGAACTTAAAGTATAATAATAATAAAAAAAAATGCTGGGCCGGGCGCGGTGGCTCACGCCTGTAATCCCAGCACTTTGGGAGGCCGAGGTGGGTGGATCACGAGGTCAAGAGATCGAGACCATCCTGGTCAACATGGTGAAACCCCATCTCTACTAATAATACAAAAAATTAGCTGGGCATGGTGGCGCGCACCTATAACCCCAGCTACTCGGGGGGCTGAGGCAGGAGAATTACTTGAACTCAGGAGGCGGAGGTTGCAGTGAGCCGAGATCGCGCCATTGTACTCCAGCCTGGGTAACAAGAGCAAAACTCCATCTCAAAAAAAAATGCCACAAATCAAGTTAGTGCAGTGGAAAGCAAAAGGAAAATACCGCCCCAAAATATATAGCTGGAAAGAACTGTGGAAAAGGTAGCTATGGGGATATAACCCAGGAGTGTCCAAGGCAGGTGGTGTGCCATCTATCACACATCAGTTCCATAGAGGTAGAGCGACTTTTATGATATCATTCTGGATAGATTTTGTCGTCCAGAGCAGGGATGGGGGGCGTCTCTTCTGAGGAAGAGAGTCTCACTATGACAATCAAAGGATAAGATTCCCAAATGAGTACTGGTGGTAAGGGAAGAAAAGTTGATGTTGACAAATCAGCATAGGTTAGACCTTATGATTCACTGGTTAGAGAGGGAAGAATACAGTTTTCTTAGTTGATTGACTCAAAAGAGTGTCATCACTAAGAGAGATACTATTAAAGGGTTAAAATTTGATGAGAAGATAAAGAGCTGCATTTTAGATGTTTTTGGTTCAAAATGCCTACGAGACAGACATCCAAATGGGATTTCCAGAAGGCAGTTTTATATTACCAGGTTGGTGTTAGGAGAGCTCTAGGATTGGTAGTTATGTGCCTGGAGGTGGTGGCTTAAGCTTTGTAAGTGACTGAGATCACTTAATAGGAAGAGGCTTTACCAGGGGAAAAAATGTGTCAGGGGACAGCCTTCAGGAAACACCAGCCTTTTTTACATGATGGACAGGAAAAAAGAGGAAGTACAGATAATAAGTGGAGAAGACCTGTAAAGAACAACATTATTAGGAGAGAGCTTCTGAAGGGGACTTTCTGCAGGGCTACAGGCTCCCAATAGATCAAAATAAAGAGTCTATTAGCATTGGCAATAAAGATCCCTTACCTCTTGGAGAAGCCATACAGTGGTGAAATAGGAAGTGGAAAGAAATGCATCCAATTTAGGGAGGGAAAAGGATGTAAGGAAGAGTGAATCAGCAAGTAGCCCTGCACCATCCAATATGGTAGGTACTAGGCAAAAATATTTATATTTTGAATATAAATTAGTTCAGAGTAAGAAATTAAAAATTAAATTTCTCAGATCCACTGGCCACTTACAGGTTCTCAGCCAGCCCCATGTGTCTGTCGAGCAGCTATTAGGTTGGACAGTGCAGACATATATTACATCCATTATCACAGAAAGTTCTTTTGGATAGCGTTGGAGCTTGTAAAGGAAGAGAGAAGATGGAAAAGGCTGAAGGATATGTTATGTCAGAGAAGAGTCTCTCCCCACCTCCACAACAGCTCAAGCCCCAAGTGAGCGTATGTATAGCCTGTGAGTCAGATATGAGGCAAAGAAGTTGTATTTATTAATAGAAAAGAAAAGAGAAAAGATAGGAGAGGCTTTAGAGGGTGCTGGAGAACTGGCATTCAGAACAGTGGAGTAGGGAGAGTTCTTTTCCAAAAATATGCTAAAGGAAATGGAGAAAGTACAGATGCAGCCTCCTTTGGCAAAGCCAGGAATCAATTAGCTGTAGTAGCCACAGTGACTTATTCAGAAAATAGAGGGCTAGAAAACTAAAAGATCTTTTATTTTTTTTTGAGGCGGAGTCTCCCTCTGTCTCCCAGACTGGAGTACAGTGGCATGATCTCGGCTTACTGCAACCTGCACCTCCCAGGTTCAAGCAATTCTCGTGCCTCAGCTTCTTAGATAGCTGGGATTACAGATACCCACCACCATACCCAGCTAATTTTTGTATTTTTAGTACAGATGGGGTTTCACCATGTAGGCTAGGCTGATATAAAATTCCTGACCTCAAGTAATCCACCCGCCTCAGCCTCAAAGTGCTGGGATTACAGGCATGAGCCACCGCACCCTGCCCTAAAAGTACTTTTTGTTTTCTGTATGAAAATCCCATTGCTTGACTAGGAAAAAGGAGCTTTTAAAATATTAGATAAACCACAGGTTGAAGCAGATGCATGTTGCAATTGGAGTTTGTTTTTTCAGTTAGTAATTATAATAGCTGTAATTTAGTGACACCTACTTTATGATATGCACAGGACTAGGTATTTTAATATTAACTGTCTTCTTTAAACGTACAAAATAATTTCTAAAGGTTGTTGTCACTGTCTTTGTTATGTTAAGTAGAATTTACATAAAGCCACAGAGTAGCTACAAAATAGGGTTTGATGTGTATTTGAATTGAGCAGTTGCCATGTAGGGAAAGGCCAGAGTGCTATAGATGCACCCAAAAGAGACCCCTGAGTTGAATTGACAAGGAAGGCTTTTTTGATGTAACACCTAAGATCTGAAAGTTGAGGAGCTAGTTTATTAGGTGGGGGAGGGAGTAGTCTAGGAAGAAGAAACAACATCTTCTTAGAAGTGAAAAGTCGACATGGGTGGAACGTAAACCAAAAGAAAGAGGAAATGTTGAGAGATGATATAGGGGTCAGGACCACCCAACTTGCTTTATTTATGTTCTACTCCATCTGTTATATTCATTAGATATATTTTCTGAATAAACATCTTAATGTGACTAAGAAAACTGGTTAACATTTCAGGATTTCATATTATATTCAGTACACCAGAAGACGAAAAACTCTTTCTGGTTTGTGCATAGGAATGTAAGAGATAGCCATCTAGTGGTCTCTCTCACATGTAACGAGATGTTTGTAGAGATTCTGGCAAGGTCTGTGCAACTGTGTGCAGCCAAGCCTATTACATTATTTTAACAATTTTGCTTTCCTAACCCAACGAGAATTTTAAATGATAAATTCACATGAACTGGAGTGTTCTACCTTGGGTATTTTATCACAGCTTTTAGATTTCTACTTACAAACCTGAGTAACTGTACATCATTCTGAACCTGTCTTCCTCCATCAAGACTAGCCTATATACACAGAGGTTGCAGTGAGCCAAGATCATGCCACTGCACTTTAGGCTGAGCAAAAGAAAAAGACCCTGTCTCAATAGTAATAATAACAATAATAGCGTAAACATATGGATTCAAGTTTTTATTTAATGTTTTTTGAGACGGGTCTGTCTCTGTCACTCAGGCAGATTTACAGTGACATGATCATAGCTCACTGCAGCCTTGAAATCCTGAGCTCCGGCAGTCCTCCCACTTTAGCCTCCCAAGTGGTGAGGACTATAATTGAATGCCACCACACTCAGCTAATTTTTTTTTATTTCTTGAAGAGAAGGGGTCTCACTCTGTTGCCCAGACTGGCTCAAACTCTTGGGCTCAAGCAATCCTCCTGCCTGGGCCTCCCAAAGTGCTGGGATTACAGATGTAAGCCTCCACTCCCAGCCTCAAGTTTTTAAATTATGGCTAATCTCTCCTTGAAATAGTCTTGTATTTTATTTCCTAAATAAGACCTTTCACTGTACAAACACATGAAACTATTTATATTTAATGTATGATTCATGAGAATTTAGCAGTAATGTACTGTATTAATTTTTCTTCTGTGAGGCAGAATGCCACTATGCCCTAACAGATTTGCTTGACTCACAATTTGCTCTGTTCATTTTACTGAGATTGGCCCTATTACTTGGTAATTATTTTCTGATTGAAGATTTCACCTGGGATAAGCTGATTTCACTGGCAAGCATTGAAAACCTACTTTGAAATATTAAACCAAGTCTATTTGTAAACATGACAGAATCTCTTAGCATCATTTTGGAAAGACTTTCTCTCCCCTTGCACCAGTTTCTTAGTAATATTCTTCAGTAAAATAAATCATGGCTAAACCAGTTATCACCTTCATTTCCTAATGGTCATGAAAAGAGGGTTTATAAATGTTTTCTAATGATACTGTAAATGTAATTAAAATGTAAGCAATAGGACTCCATAGACGTAAGTAACTTCTTCATTTGCAGCACTTAGTATAGGATAAGGAAAAGGAAGAACTGGTGGTGGCTTTTGGGTTTGGTGTAGGAGAGCAGGTTTGTGTTTCCATTGAGAATACGGAAGATATAAATGGATTTGAAGCCATCATGGAAATGATGAGGGTTAAAATACTTGACAAACTGTCTGTGGTTATGTTTTGTGTATGTGATAATATTTTATAAATAATTTGCTTTCATGGAATTGGAGTCTCATACCCAAGTTTACTCCTTACAGGAAGGCATAAACACATTTTAGTGATGAATCACCCTAATATCACTTTATTAAAATCTTTTCCTTTGTTTGAAACTAATTTAAAAGTATTCTTTGCTCAAAAAATTATTTTTCTCATTTGCTCGTTTTTTTTGTTTGTTTAAGAAGAACAACTGCAACTACTTACAGTAGCACTGCTAACAAAATAATAAGTAAATTTAGGTTTCCCAATTGTCAAATGGATACATATTTACTTATGTTTTACAGGAAATGTGTATTTCCTGCTCACAAAATGTATATTTCATTTCTTGGGGCTTATACTTCAATAGGTTTTTAAAGACAACTGCAAACAGTTTCTTGTGCAGATAGCTGTTATCTAATGTAGCGATTGATGATATTTTATTTTAGAAATCTGATGAGCTCTTAATTTCCATACAATTAAACTATACTGTGAAAACCATTTATTGAAATGTGCCATGCAATTACATAAGCATTATTTTTTCTACTAATATGTCAATAGATGTTATAACAGAAAGAAATAGATGATATATGAACTAAAATGTTTCACTGGTCTAGGAGTTTTTCTCTTTTTTCTCACTATACCTGAAAGTCTGAGTGCAAACTTCTCTCGTATTTATTATGAGAAACAAGTAGATATTTTTTAAAGCACCAAACTTTGTAAATTTTGCAATCTTATCTACGCTCCACGCCCTTATCTCTTCTTTTTTTTTCCACAGGTGATTTCTATTCACTACTTTCCAAGCTGCTAGGAGAAAGGGAAGATGTTGTTCATGTGCACAAATATAATCCTACAGAAAAGGCAGAATCAGAGTCAGACCTGGTAGCTGAGATTGCAAATGTAGTCCAAAAAAAGGATCTTGGTCGGTCTGATGCCAGAGAGGGTGCAGAACATGAGAGGGGTGATGCTATTCTTGTCAGAGACAGAATTCACAAATTCCACAGACTAGTATCTACCTTGAGGCCACCAGAGAGCAGAGTTTTCTCATTACAGCAGCCCCCATCTGGTGAAGGCACCTGGGAACCAGAACACACAGGAGGTGCGTGTAGGGTTTCTTTTAAGGAACGAAGTGTGAAATGCTACAATCCACATTAGTAAAACCTGAAGGGAATAAGAAATTAATGGGTGAAAAAAATTCATCAATGAAAAGGACTTATCATTAGAAAAAATATTACTCAGATTTGGGCTATCTGATATCACTTTGAAGATTTTTTTTTTTTTAGTTTTGGTTTTGGTTTTGGTCTAATACTGCATAAATTTAGTGTCTGTTCAGTTGGGTCATTTGGGGAAAGGAGGCATATGAAATTCGGGATAAAAATTAATTCCTACCAAATGAATATTTTTTATTTTGCTCAACGTAAATACATTGAAAATTCAAAACCTGATACATAGAGTCCCAGTGTAAGAAATGCTCATACACTGTCTCCTTGTAAGGTAATTAAATTCCTCTCAAAAGAATCTTATACTTTCAACATTTCTCATCCAGCTGACCTGTAAAATACAACCGTTTTTATGAATTTGATTTCTTAAGTTTCATTATCGATTACAATCTTAATTGGAAAGTTGAGTATTTCTGAAGGACCTCTAGTAAGTCAATAACTATCAGATTTATCTTTATTTCTAGCCAAAATAGGCTTCCATAAGTAGAGGACAATACCTTATTCCCTTCAGGTTTCTGTACCAGCAAGCTATGGATGCCTCATCTTTGTCTTTAATTGTGTTGTGGCCTCTGTGATATTGATTGTGTTTCACGTTACTTGCTAATGTGGAAAGCCACATAACACAGCATGTGGAGATAATCTCCAAAAAAGTAACGGATATGCATGCATGGCAGCTGTCCACGTGTGGGCTGGAATGGCACAGGCTTGATGTTTTCAAATTCAGCTTTGCAGGAAGTCATAAATTATTCAACACCCAGCTGATTTTTATTTATAATTGTAAAAAGTTAGCATGCAGTGCCTTTTGCTCACATGAGAGTTTCAAGCATTATCCATTGGGACTAGCCTAATGATTTCTGAGAGATGTTAACCAGAACCTGGATTTTTAACTTTTCATATTTAAACAGGATCAGACCTGCTCTAGCTCCTTCTGGATTTATCGAATAAAACTGTGTTTCTCAAGAGGTGCTCCTTGGACCTCCTTGCATCAGAATCATTCAGGGTGCATAAGAAAAATTTAGACCCCTCAATCTTATCAAAGAACAGCTGAATCAGCATCTCTGAGTATGATGCCTAGAAATTTGCAGTTTATCACGCCCCTATGCATTTCAAAACAAACAGGGGTGTCTGTCTGAACTTATATTTTAAGGACCGTGAATTGTAACCCAGACAACATGGAAATATAAAAGGGAAAAGAGCCTCTTTTGTGAGAATACAGTTGTGTTCATGTGTGAAATGTGGGTTGCAGCATGCTTTATTTCATGACTTGTCTTTGCTATTCTTGGATTTGAAATGATATTATGGTCACTTGTAGGTATCAAGAGTGTCAATGTCACAGTCAGAATTTGACTTAAAATATTGCATTTCTGAAACCTACCAAGTTTTTCTACAAAATAAATTCTTAAAATACCCAAGTGCATATACTTGGCAAACATCCTCTTGGTTTCCAGGGTGGTCAAATGACAGTGCTCAAGAGAAAAATGCTTCTGTAGGATCTAGTTAGGGAAATTTCCTTCCTGTGAATGTCACTGAAGTGAATAACAATGAGTCATAGAAACATTCAGCACAACTGCAAATTAAGAAAGGAGCATGTATTTCCTTATTTAAATGATTTGATGTTATTTTACTACTCTAATTCCAAAAACCTTTAAAAATAAAATGCAAAACTCATATTTAGGTTAACTATTTCTAAAAGGCTTTTTCTTAATTCTCTTTCACCGTTTACTGTAATGCAGTATAATAACTAACTTTAACTGATGCTGTTGCATTCCTTTGGGTAAGCCAGAGGAAAACCTGTCCTCAGGAAGCTTCCATTTTGCAAAAAATAAAGTAGGACATTATCAGCATATAAGTCTCTAATAAAACTTATTAGTAATCTAATTAATGTCTAGTCCTCAGGGTATAGTCAAGGATAATAAATTTGATGAATAATCTTTCATTGTTTCTCTCATACCCTTTCTTTACTCCAGGCAAAGCTGAGAATGAGCCTAATGGTCTGGAGGAATTACCTGTTTCCCTAAGTGCCTAATTTGCTATAAGGAATTCTATTTGCTGCAAAGAAGAAAGTAACTTTTTATATGAGATTATTACTAAAACAAAACTGTCAGGCTGTTCTGTTGCTTAATATTATAGCTCATACTTATTTCACATATCTTTGACACCTATTGTTAATTTTCAAATAAAGAAACTGAAGCCAGAAGTTAATCTATTTGAATGAGGTCACAGATCTAAATCTAAAACTTGGACTTTATGATTTCCAGTGTTCATCTTCTAGTTTCTTACATTTCAATACAATTGTGCTCAAAGAGATGCTAATGTACTTGCCCAGTTTAGATAAACTTCCCAGGAACACTGGACCCTCACTGCTTAGAAAATGGAGATTTCTACTCAGAACCCTGTTTGGATGTCCCCCAGTTCTTGACACCAGCATAATCTAATACTACAGTGTTCTCTGAAGCAATATTTTAGATTTCATCAATTGGTCTATATGTTGAAACTGTAATATGGTTATGAAGCCCATCCAGCTGACTTGAGGGTTCAAAGTTGAAATTAATAGATCAGATCAAAAATCTGGGTGTGACTATAGAGTAGGCCCAGGAACACCTGAGGGTTTCAAAAACCATACTATTTTCTGAACCTTTGGTCTGGTCAGGATTCCACTTGTTTTCCACCTTGGCATCTGCCAAATTGGATCTCCACCTCATTATGGGTTGGATATCGGTGGTCACCAAGCTGCATGAAGAACACAGTAGAATGATAGCTTCTGACTTTGTACAGCTGAGAAGTTCTTGTCATTCCCCAGAACAAGTTAGTTAAGTACTGTGTCTTCATTGTGTCTCTAGGAGTACAAATATCTGCGAACAGCATTTTTTTAGGTTTTATCTTCATGATTTTTGGTGAAGATCAGAAAACCCTGAACAGTTGTGAAAACAGTATTAGCAACAGAATCTTCCTGGACCAGTTCAGATAAGCTAGACTAGAGATTTTCAAACTGTTTTGGAAAGGGAATGCCTCAAGTAGGAGGTAGTAGTCACAGCCTTCCCAACACAAAAGCGCGCATGCACACGCACACACACACACACACACACACACACACACAATACAGCTTCCCCAAAAGCAGTTCTGTATTTGGCCAAAATCAAATTTGGAAACTACTTCATAGAGACAATATAATGTAGGATATTGTGGGTCCTGGCACCCAACTGCCTGGTGGCTTTGAATTCCAGATACACAGTTTTCTATGTGGTCTCTACGCAAGTTTAAAAAAAAATTCTCTGGGCTTCAGTCTTCTCATCTATAAATGAGGATTATAATAGTATACTCCTCGCAGAGTTCAACTGAGGGTCAAATTATATTATACATGCAAAGTGCTTTGAACAGTGTCAGCACATAGAAAGCATTTAAAAATGTTATGATATATTAACAATTGTGATTATTATTATTACCGTTGTCATGTGAGATGAGATTTTTTAAAATTAAATACCAGAATACGGATATTAATTACTTGATCTTAAGCATCATTTGTGAGTCAGAGAATTTTCTTCCAGTATGCAGGAAAGCAGCAAAATGTGGCACTCTAAGTTGATAAGTTGAGAAAGTGACTTGGCAGTGTTTTATCACAATGGGAGCTTGTGTTTCTTCAAATGTCTGATGACTTACATTGATCTATCTTGATATTTGCATGTGATACAAGACATAGAGTGTGAAAATACTAACCTCAATAAACTAAGAAGCAGAGGCACGTCTGTTTAGACCTAGTATAGTTTCTATCATTAATAGTTTAGATAGAGACAGCACTAATAGAGTAGAAACAAAATCTTAGGTACCTTTATTCTATTTGCCCTCTGGAAACTAGAGTCATTGAACATTTGAGAAGCAGAATTAGCTATTCTAGTGGAAAATTTGATTGGACTACCACATACTTGCATGTGGAAGCCTGATTGAGCATGTATTACAAACCTCTGAATGTCAGAAAATACACCTGCATTTGTGTGACAATTCTGATCAACTAAAAGGATTCAGAAGGTGTTCAGTTATTCTTAAGATATATTTAATTTTTTCTTCATTTCTATGAACAACTTATACTTAATTTCAGAGTCTATTCTTATATTTCAGTCATATGCTTACATCTACGTTCAAGTCTTGCAGAATTTTCAAGGTGAAATAAACAATTCAGTTGGCTGAATTTTCATCTCTGGATGGGAGGAGAATGGTAAAAAATAAACACGTATACATAGCACTTACTTTGAGGGCAAGCTTAGAGTTTTAGATGCATTGATTCATTAGAGAGGAAGAAAGTGATGCATGGAAAGGTTAAGTCACATGCCCAAAATGCCACAGCGCAAGAAACCAAGATGCAAAACCAGGCCAGCTTGCTCCCATCTAGCTTCTTAGTCACTCTGTTATTCTGCCTCTCTCACACACACACACACAAACACCCTGGATATCCAAATAGGAAGAGGATTTTTTTCCAATGATCTAATTATCTTATGCTACAATTGTAATAACTATAGGTATCATATGTGTATTGGTTATGCTTTCTCAGTCAATATTCAGCCAGTTTGACCAAGATGAAAATCTCATTTGCAATTAAAGAAACTAAAAAGGAAAGGAATTCTGCTAATGCTTTTGAGCCCCTATTTATATAGTAAATCTCTTCCTCACTTCACTCTCATTAAATGAAACATTGTAATTAATTCTTGTTTTCTTTCTTACTTTGGTATAAATATTTCTACAATAGTTTTAGTTAATTATAGTTATTGCTGGCACTTCTGATGAATAACAATTCCTGACCAAAATAAGGCATCCTTTTCTCAAAAGATGAAAATTTACAAGTACAGAAAAAGCAAGTGCCTATTTTGTTTTTGTTGAAGTCTTCTAGTTATTTTTTTCAGTCCTATTTCTTAAAATTAAATGTGAAGATCCTTGTTACACTGAAATTAATTCATAGTTCTGGGTTTGAAATTATATTTTTTTCTCAACT
Organism: Ateles fusciceps; assembly: GCA_036589455.1. Classification (NCBI taxonomy): domain Eukaryota; kingdom Metazoa; phylum Chordata; class Mammalia; order Primates; family Atelidae; genus Ateles; species Ateles fusciceps. The sequence goes on from JAZHEH010001427.1 coordinate 19,653, forward strand.
TTAGCTCTGTTAGTCTTTATGTAACACAGATAATTGAATGCCCTTTCAAATACTTATTAATAATTTCATGTGAATGCAACAATGATCAGTAATATGAATCGCTCTCTGGAAAAATGTAATTTATTAATCTTTTTCTTGATTGATGCAATTTTAATAGCAATATTTAATTTTTTTCCTAAAAGTAGTAACTTCTTTTTCTGACTATATGGCAGAATATGTGGCTGTGCATTAACCTTTATAATAACTGTAAGGATTCTTTATAGAATAATATGATTTATTTATCATAAAAAGTATTATATGTCACTGGAAAAATATTTTAAGATTTCATGGGTTCTTTCAACATTTTAATAATCTTGGCCGGGTGCGGTGGCTCACGCCTGTAATCCAACACTTTGGAGGCCAAGGCGGGCGGATCACCTGAGGTCGGGAGTTCAAGACCAGCCTGACCAACATGGTGAAACCCCGTCTTAAAAAATAAAAATTAAAAAAATAAAAATAAAAAAAAAAAGTAATAATCTTTTAGAAATAAAAACAAATTTGTAACAAAGCTACCAGGATCAATAGCTAACGTATATTTATCTTATTTTTCTAAAAGTGTTGTTTCCAATAATATATTCTCAACTCCACAGTTTAAAAATAAGCAATCAAGCTTGAAATAATTCTATCATTTGCTATCAGAATTTAGAGCAACTGACAGAGTTGGGAATGACTTTCCCAAGGTCATGGGGAAGAAATTTGCATTTAATTTTTAAGCTAAAATTGTTAGTCTGCAGCATTAACTAGTCATATATTGAATCATTTCTTAAATAATAATTAAGAAAAATCTAAACTAAAATTTTTAACTTCTCATCAAAAGTGTTTAAGGTAGAACCCAAATATACTTTATCATATAATTTACTTAGCAAAGATTTGAAATTGTCCTTAATTGGGGATTAGAAAATAATTATCCCTGAAATTGAGGCATAAAGTCTGGCTCAAGGCTGAAGTTCCTTCCTGTCAAATGAGACAGTTATATGGAATAATTTTGACACCGTTCTAGCATTCTCTGATTCTCATGACGTGATGAGCAGGAATTGGAAGAATGATCAATATTAATTGCATCTACATACACACTAGTCCTAAATCACTGCCTTTATTCTTGAGCATTTCATCTCATAGGGAATAGCCTTTAACTACCTAATAATTAAAAATATTGTGAAACTGGAAGCAAAAATATTAATTAATTTAGCTAATCTTCACAGAAAAAAAAATCATGAACTCAGTTTTTCTTTAACTGTTCCAGAATTTCTGGTTAATAAAGAGACTCAGATCCTGAAAATTTTGAACTCTTGGCTAAGTAATATAAGCATGCAAGTATCTGCATTGTCATGAGCTTTGAGATTCTCTTGGAAGCCAGCTAGAAGTTTCAAGAGTGGTGAATGAGTACAGAATTATAACAAATAAATGAGGAGAATGGATGAAGTGCAACCTGAGATTCAAGCTACTTTAAAATCATTAACATTTGGGGGGATGGGAGATGACATATCTATCTGTTGATTTATCTAGTCATCTCTAATTCTTTTTTTTTTAATTTATTTATTTTACTTTAGGTGCATACTATATCTGGCATTTCTCCCCATGTTATCCCTCCCCACCCTCCCCTCCCTCCCTGCCCCCCATTGTCTCTCCCTACCCCCGCCAACTGTCCCCTGTGTGTGATGCTCCTCTCCCTGAGTCCACATGTTCTCGTTGTTCAACACCCACCTATGAGTGAGAACATACAGTACTTGGCTTTCTGTTCTTGGGTCATTTTGCTGAGAATGAAGGTTTCCAGACTCATCCAAGTCCCTACAAAGGACACGAACTCATCGTTTTTTTATGGCTGCGTAGTATTCCATGGTGTATATGTACCACATTTTCTTTGTCCAGTCTATCATTGATGGGCATTTGGGTTGGTTCCAGGTCTTTGCTATTGTACACAGGGCTGCAATGAACATATGTGTGCATGTCTTTATAGTAGAACAATTTATAGTTCTTTGGGTATATACCCAATAGTGGGATTGCTGGGTCAAATGGAATTTCTATTTCTAGATCCTTGAGAAATTGCCACACTGTCTTCCACAGTAGTTGAACTAATTTACACTCCCACCAACTGTGTAAGAGTGTTCCTATTTCTCCACATCCTCTCCAGCATCTGTTGTCTCCTGATTTGTTAATGATCGCCACTCTAACTGGCATGAGATGATATCTCAGTGTGGTTTTTGATTTGCATTTCTCTAATGACCAGTGATGATGAGCATTTTTTCATATGTTCGTTGGCCTCATATATGTCCTCTTTTGAAAAGTGTCTGTTCATATCCTTTGCCCACTTTTGAATGGGGTTGTTTGTTTTTTTCTTGTATATCTGTTTTAGTTCTTTGTAGATTCTGGATATTAGCCCTTTGTCAGATGGGTACATTGCAAAAATTTTTTGCCAGTCCGTGTCTTTTGATTGGGGCTTTTAGGCCATTTACATTCAATGTTAATATTGTTACGTATGAATTTGATACGGCCATTTTTTTACTGGCTGGTTTTCTTTCTCATTAGTTGACTCATTTTCTTCATTGCATTTTTGGTTTTTGCCAACTGGTTTGCTTTTGCAGTGACTGGTACTTGTTCCTTTCCATGCTTAGTGTTTCTTTCAGGAGCTCATGTAGGGCAGGTCTAGTGGTGACAAAATCTCTGAATAATTGCTTGTCCATAAAGGATTTTATTTCTCCTTCACTTATGAAGCTTAGTTTGGCTGGATATGAGATTCTGGGTTGAAAGTTCTTTTCTTTAAGGATGTTGAATATTGGCCCCCACTCTCTTCTGGCTTGTAGAGTTTCTGCCGAGAGATCTGCTGTGAGTCTGATTGGCTTCCCTCTGTGGGTGACCTGACGTTTCTCTCTGGCTGCCCTTAGCATTTTTTCCTTCATTTCAACCCTGGTGAATCTGACAATCATGTGCCTTGGGGTTGCTCTTCTTGAGGAATATCTTTGTGGAGTTCTCTGTATTTCTTGAATTTGAAATTTGGACTGCCTTGCTAGGCTTGGGGAATTTCTCCTGGATAATATCCTGGAGTGTGTTTTCCAGCTTGGATTCATTTTCCCTGTCATATTCAGGTACACCAATCAAGCATAGATTAGATTTTTTCACATAATTCCATATTTCTTGGAGGCTTTATTCATTTCTTTTCACTCTTTTTTCTCTTGCATTGCCTTCTCTCTTTACTTCATTGAGTTGATCTTCAATCTCTGATATTCTTTCTTCTGCTTCATCGATTCGGCTAGTAAAACTTGTGTTTGCTTCATGTAGTTCTCGTGCTGTGTTCTTCAACTCCATCAAGTCGTTTATGTTCTTCTCTAAGCTGGTTATTCTAGTTAGCATTTTGTCTAACCTTTTTTCAAGGTTTTTGGTTTCTTTGCATTGAGTTAGAACGTGTTCCTTTAGCTCTGAGAAGTTTGTTATTATCCACCTTCTGAATCCTGTTTCGTCAATTCTTCACACTCCTTCTTGGTCAAGTTGTGATCCTGTGTTGTTGAGGAGTTGTGATCCCTTGAAGGAGAAGAGGTGCTCTGGTCTATGGTGATTTCACCTTTTTTGGGCTTGTTTTTTCCCATCTTTGTGGATTTACCTGCCGTGGTGTCAGAGAGCTGCTTGATGAGGTCGCTTGTCTCGTCATCTCTAACTCTAATGCATATACTCTGTTTCCACAGTTCACCTTCAAAAATACAGCATTAATCATGTCACCCCATGTTTTTAATTTTTCCATGGGCATACACCATCAGAGGGCCTAAGGACAGTTCCTCTCCGCCCAACATTGCCCCTGCCAGTGCTTGCCCACATCATTGAGGCCTGGAGATCAACTCAACCTGCCTGAGTCCAGACACATTGTCCAGGGATTTGAAGATTCACCCACCCCGTCTACCACCACTGGTGTCTATGCACTCCTCCCAGGGGTCTGAGGACATGTCCGTCAAGCCTGCCATCACCACTGCTGCCAGAGCCCACCTGCATGAGCCACATGGGGGACCTGAGGATGGGTCCTTCCAGCCCACTACCACCACTGCTGGTGTCCATGTGTACCGCTTGGGGATCTGAAGATAGGTTCAGTGCTACTACTGCCTTCACTGATGCCATGCATGCCACCCGTGGGTCCAAGGACCTAACTGCTCATCCAGCCCACCACTGCCACTGCCAGAGCCTGAGTAAGCTGCCTGGACCTGCTACCACTGATACCTGCATACACCACCCAGGGGCCTAAAGACTGGCATGCTCAGCTCACTGTTGCCACCAGTGGGGCCCAAGGATTAACCCACCTTGTGTCCTTGTCCTCAGCAAAGCCTCACCATAGCCTCTACTAACAACTGCAGCTTAAGCTGCTGAGGAACTCAAAGACACCACTGATGCTGATTATAACCAAAGAAATCATGCAGAGACTACCGTGCCCACCTAGAATCAAAGCCAAAGCACCCTATTCAATCAACATTATAGTTTGTCTATAAAGAAAAACATTTTTCCTTATGAAACCCAATCTATAAAATTGGAAGAAGCAACTGTTATACCACATACAGAGATATCATTGTAAGGACAGAAGAAACATGAAAAGGAAACATGACACCTCTAATGGAACACAATAATTCTCCAGCAACATACTCAACAAAAAGAAATCTATGAAATTCCTGAAAAGGAATTCAACATAATGATATTAAAGAAGCTCAGTAAAATACAGGAGAACACAGATAAAACAGTACAAAGAATTCAGAAAAACAGTTTATTATGATCTGAATGAGAAATTTGACAAAGAAATATTATAAAAATCAGTCAAACAGAAATCCTCGAACTAAAGAATTTAATCAAATGAAATAAAAAATACTGTTGAGAACTTCAGTAATAGACTAGATCAAGCAGAAGGAAGAATTTCTGAATATGAGGACATCTTTTAAAATAACCCAGTAAGGCCAGGCATGTGACTCATACCTGTAATCCCACACTTTGGGAGGCTGAGGCTGGTAGTTTGCTTGAGGCCAGGAGTTTGAGACCAGGCTGGACAACGTGGCAAAACCCCATGTCCACTAAAAATACAAAAAAAAAAAAAAAAAAAAATAGCCAGACGGGGTGACATGTGCCTATAATTCCAGCTACTTGGACAGCTAAGGCATGAAAATCACTTGTATTGTTTTATCTGTGTTCTCTTGTATTTCACTGAGCTTCTTTAAAATCATTATGTTGAATACCTTTTCAGGAATTTCTCCCTTAAAATATGCAGACTGCCTTAATGGATAGAAATATATAACTCAACTATTTGCTGCTCATAAAAACTCACTTCACCTGTAAAGACACAAAAGACTGAAAGTGAAGGGATGGTCAAATGTATTTCATGCAAATGGAAAACAAAAGCAAGCATGAGTAGTTATGTATCAGGTAAAATGGACTTTAATAGTAAAAGCAACAACAACAATGAAGATGATCATTATATAATGACAAAGGGATCGATTGAGCAAGAGGATATACCAATTCTAAATATATGTGCATGCAACACTGTAGCACAGAGCTATATAAAGGAAATATTATTTGACCTAAAGGGTGAGATAAACTCCAACACAGTAATGGGTGGGGACCTCAACCATTGTCAGCATCAGACAGATCATGTAGACAGAAAATAAACATTGAAGTGAAATTGCACTTTAGACCAAATTGGCCTAATAGACATTTATCCAACAGCTGTAGAATGCGCCATCTTTTTATTAGCACATGTAACATTCTCCAGGATAGACTGTGTGTTAGGCCATAAAACATGTCTCAACAAAATTTTAAAAATAGAAATTCTATCAAGTATCTTCTTAGACCGCGTAGAAAAAAGCTAGAATTCAATAACAAGAAGAACTTTGGAAGCTGTACAAATGCATGGAAATTAAGCAACATGCTCATGATCAACTATTGGGTCAATGAAGAAATTAGGAAGGAAATCAAAAATTTTTTGAAACAAATGAAAGTGGAAACTCAATATACCAAAACCTATAGAATATAGCAAAAGCAATGGTAAGAAGGAAGTTTATAGCTATAAATACCTACATCAAAAAGTAGAAGGATGTCAAATAAACAACTTAGCAATGCAAAGAATGAGGAAAGCAAGAACAAACCAAACCCAAAATTAGTAAAAGGAAAGAATAAAGCTCAGAGCAGAACTAAATGAAATAGGGACTAAAAAAAAATACAAAGGCCAATGAAAAAAAAGTTGGTTTTTTGAAAGATAAACAAGATGAATAAACTGCTAGCTATACTAACCAAGAAAAAAAGAGGGAAGATCCAAATAAATAAAATCAGAAATTAAAAAGGTGACATAGCAACAGATACCACGGAAATATAAAGAATCATTAAAAATATAATGTTTTCTGTATTAAAACTGTATTAGCATACAGTTTTAAACAACTCTATGCTAATAAATTAGAAAACCTAGAGGATATGAATAAATTCCTGGATGCATATAACCCACCAAGCTTGAACTGGAAAGAAATAGAAAACCTGAACACACCAATAACAAGTAATGGGATTGAATAAGTAATAATAATAAAAAAATTCCTATCAAAGAAAAGCCCAAGACCAGATGACTTTACTGCTAAATTGTTCCAAAATTATAAAGAACTAATATCACTTCTTTTCAACCTATTCCAAAATGTGGAAGAAGAGGGAATTCTTCCTACTTTATTCTATGAAACCAGCATTATCTTGATACCAAAACCAGATAAGGATACAGTGAAAAAAGAAAAACAGCAGGCCAGTATCTCTGATGAACATAAATGCAAAATCCTCAACACAGTACTATCAAACCAATTTCAGAAACACATCAAAGAGATAATACATAATGATCAAGTGAAATTTATTGTTGGGATATGAGGATGGTTCAGCAATAAACATGATACAGCACATCAACAGAATGAAGGACAAAACCCACGTGATCATATCAATAGATGCAGAAAAAGCATTTGCTAAAATTCTACTTTTCTGCATGACGAAAACTCAATAAATTATGCATAGAAGGAATATACTTCTACGTAACAAAGTCCATACACAGCAAACCCAAAGCTGACATCATACTGAATGGAGAAAAGAGGAAAGTGTTTTCTTTAAGAACTGGAAGAAGGCAAGGATGCCCACTTTGACCATTGTTATTTCACATAGTACTAGAAGTTCTAACCAGAGCAGTCAGGCATGAAAAAGAACTAAAAGACACCCAAAATCAGAAAAGAGGAAGTAAGATTGTTCCCCTCTTGCAGATGACATATTTTATATAGAGAAAAACCTTAAGACTTCACCAAGAAAACTGTTAGAATTTACAAAGAAATTGAGTAAAGTTTCAAGACACAGAGTCAACATATGAAAATCAGTAGCATTTTTATACACCAATAATGAACTAGCTGAAAAAGAAATCAAGAAAGCAGTCTTATTTACCATAGCTTAAAAAAATACTGATGAATAAATTTAACCAAGGAGATGAAGATCTCTGCAAGGAAAACTACAAAACACTGATGAAAGAAATTGAAGATAACACCAAAAAATGGAAAAATATTTCCTGCTCATGGACTGAAAAAACATATTGTTACATTGACAATACTATCTGATATGGTTTGGCTGTGTCCCACCCAAATCTCATCTTGAATTGTAGTTCCCACAACTCCCATGTGTCATGGGAGGGCCCCAGTGTGAGGTAATTGAATCATGGGGTCAGTTTCCCCCCATACTGTTCTCAGGGTAGTGACTAAGTCTCACAAGACCTGATGGTTTTATAAAGGGAACCCCTTTTGCTTGGCTTGCATTCTCTCTTGTCTGCCACCATGTCAGACATGCCTTTCACCTTGCACCATGATTGCGAAGCCTCCCCAGCCACGTGGAACTGTAAGTCCATCAAACCTCTTTTCTTTATAAATTACTCAGTCTCATGTATGTCTTTATCAGCAGTGTGAAAACAGACTAATACAATCTACAAATTTAATGTAATCATTATATCAATGACATTTTTCAGAAAGGAAAGGAAGTCAATCAAAGGGATAACTGTACCCCCATGTTTACTGCAATACTATTTACAGTAACCAAGATATGGAATCAACCTAAGAATACATCAACAGATGAATGGATAAAGAGAAGGTGGTGTACGTACACAAGGGAATACTACCTAGCCATAAAAAAGAATGGAATTTTGTCACTTGCAGCAAATGGATGAAACTAGAGGTCATTATGTAAAGTGAAATAAGCCAAATATAGAAAGACAAATACCACATTCTTACTCATATGTGCAAGCTTAAAACATTGATCTCATGGAGACAGAAAATGGAATGATAGTTACAAGAGCCTGGGGAAGATCTATGGGAATAGAGAAGTGGGTTAATGGGTACAAACATGTAGAGAGATGAAATAACTTTTAGTGCTTGATAGCACAGCAGGGTAAATATAGTTAACAACAATATATTGTCTATTTCAAAATAGCTAGAAGAGAAGATATTAAATGTTTCCAACACAAAGAAATGATAGGTGTTCAAGGTGATGTATATTTTAAATACCCTGATTGGATCATGCTTGTATCAAAAGAGCTCATGTATCCTATAAATATGTACAAATTATTTTGTACCAATAAAACATGTTTCTAAATCTTCAGTGGTTCCCAATTGCCTGTAGCAGCAGTTTGCAATTGTTTTCCCTTTTATGATAAGCAAGTGTGATAGATGATAGATACTGTTCGTCTACTGTTCATCTGAGCAGCTCCATTCACATCTACTGCTATGACTAAAATTATTTGCAAATTCAGGCATGCCAGCTGTAATTCTGCCCACCTTCTCTCCAAATCAGGAAGGCATATCACAATACACATGAGTGCAATGACATTTTCATATGCTCTACAATATTTCAAAAGCAAATTATTCCTTGACACTGTGCTTTACTGCTGCTAATAAAGCACTTGTAATGTGCCTCAAAATTATCAGTAGAGGTCAAGATACCACAGCTACACACTATATTATCATTGTTAAATCCAGACTCTTTTAGGTGGTATCAGTACATTTTCCAGTCTAAACCAGATCTCAGAATCAGCTAATCCAGTCCCCAGTCCCCCATTCCACCTGGCATACACACGTATCCTTTCCAGATTATTTTTAAAAATCTTAAAATACATTCTGCAGTTATAAACATCCTCACTTTTATTGTTTTTGACCAAAATACTATCTGCCTACTTCTACACTTGATGAACCTCACCTTACCTTTAAGTGCAAACATAAATGTTTGTTTCCATGGGAAACCTTTTAAGTAGGCCTTAATCCTACCCTTTTCCAGCCCAAACATCGGGAAGGATTCTAGGCCCTCTCACATATTCCTGTACTACTTTGTGTCATAAGTATTGGGTTCCTGGGTTCTTTAAACATTTTATTCTGTCACATTCCTATCCTATTATAGCCCTATTATATCTTATATTATATCATATTTACCAAGGCCAAAAACCATATTTTATTCCTTTGCATTCCCAGATTCTAGCATAGCGCCTTACCTAGAAAGTACGCTTAGGGAATAGTTGTTGAAGATGCTTCAGCAAAAGAAAAAAAAAAGAAAGAAAATGCTTCAGCAAAGGTTGTACTAATCTGGGCATCCTATTAATTGTGCTATGTTTTGTTAATTTTTATTAAAGAAAAAATTAAATGTACAAAGTTTAAAATATTTTGGATGAAAGATACTTTTTCTTTTCTATAGTTGACAGAATTATTTAAAAGTGCTTGTTCTCACACAGGCATCCTGTCAAGTTTTCATAGCTGATCATATAAGCTTTGAGCTTCCCTTTCTCCCCCCCAGTCTTTAATATCTGTCTTTGAGGATTTCACTTCATATTACCACATCCTTCAGAGGGTGGCAAGGAGAAATGACACTCAAATTGCTGCCTTTCTTTTTCAGAATCTTTGTTGAAGTATTTGGGAGGGAAAGAAATATTAACACTGACACAATAGCTTTCACAGTGATCTTCATAACTCTGTATCCTCAATTAGTATAGATATATACATTATACCCCCTTATTCGTGAGCATATTTATAAAAGTGATTAACACAAATGAGGCTGGCCACAGTGGCTCACACCTATAATCCCCACACTTTGGGAGGCTGAAGCAGGAGGATCACATGAGCCCAGGAATTGGAAACCATCCTGGACAACACAGTGAGATACCGTCTCTAGAATAAATTGTTTTCTTAAATTAACTGGGCATAGTGGTGCACACCTGTTGTCCCAGCTACTCAGGAGACCGAGGTGGGAAGATTTCTTGAGCTCAGCAGGTTGAGGCTGCAGTGAGCTGTGATGGTGCCACTGCATTCTAGCCTGGGGTGACAGAGTGAGAGCCTGTCTCAGAACACCTACACACACAAACCTAGATATTCTCTGAAGATAAATGTGTTCTGATAAGAAATAAGAATAATTTGGAAACCATTCAGTCACAGAGTTTCTGTCATATTTTTCTCTCATTTTAGGAAACAAAATATAAAGTGAAAGAGAGAGTTCTATTCTTATAGGATCACTAAAGTTAGGAGAATGAAATCAATATCTTAGTTCTTTGTAACAAGGAATAATCGAGGAATGGTTTCTTATGGGGGCTGTTTAATATTGAATATCCAGAATTTACTCAGGAGATGACTGATAGATAGATGGATGGATAGATAGATAGATAGATGAGAAAGAAAGAGACAGAAGAATGCAGAGTTCCAGGCTTATTGCCCATTCTTCCTATTTATTCACAAAAAGCTTTGTATTAAAATGCCATCTATGTTGTCATATTTTCTAAAGAGATTAAAGTAAGAATCTTGTCAAGAAAAAGACCGTCCAAATTTACCCTTTAATGACTTGAGTTAGCTGGCTTTACAGGCATCTTACCAAAAGGAAAAGAAAACAGTCCTAATACAAGTTCCCAGTCACTTCATTTTATCACTCAGAAAGCTACTTGGAATGTGCATGTGGTACGATTTATGTAGAGCATGGCTTGATTGTCTTCCTTTTATTTCTTTGCATCTAGTGATGTTATTGCATGAGCTTCTTATAACTATTGAGAATCCTCATGAGGCAATCAACCTTTCTTTTTTACACTAAATCTGTGGATATATCTTTTAGATTTCCACATGGAAGAGGCACTGGATTGGCCTGGAGTATACCTGTTGCCAGGCCAGGTTTCTGGGGTGGCTCTAGACCCTAAGAATAACCTGGTGATTTTCCACAGAGGTGACCATGTCTGGGATGGAAAGTAAGTAATACTTTTTCTTCAATAAGCAAATGAAAACAAAAATTGTGTACATATTTTTTATTAAATTAAGAATAATGGTGAGAGAACTATAAAGGTTTTTTAGAATTTGATTTTTATGAGCAAAATATGTTTGTCCTTTTGATATCTGACTGTAGTAAGTAGCAGAGAGGAAGTCGTGTGTGTTTTAAAACAAAGTAGTTTCACCAAATAGCTTTTGGAAAGAAGTAACAGTCTGTGATTCTACCCACTTACCATTTTGCTCCCTCCTTTGACGTCAGGAAGTGAAGTGATCGTCACTTCCTAAAAAGAATAACATTAAAGATAGTTAAGTCAGTACCTTACTGCAAATGTTCGAGACTTCAAGGAGAGTGCTCATGATAAGTGATTAACTAAGAAAGGTTACTGGTTGACTATAACAATGCACTTTTGTTATTTTCATGTCCTGGGTGTAGAACTATGCTGAGGCCATTGTCCTGGACACGGTGGTTGGGGCAGTTTGGCCACTACATGTGAAGAAATGGCAACTCGGCCTTTATGTTTTAATATAGACTAATTTTATTACTCAAATTTGCTCTCTTCATGAGCATCAAAGATTTAAGAATAACTCTAGGACTGTCTGTTACTCTTGCTTTATCCTCTGGATTTTCCTTTCCTACCTTCTTAGAGGGATTTTTAGTAAAAATGTCGAACAGTTATTGAGTGTTTCCTCTGAGTCACCATCATTCAGGTTTTACAGATGTAGAAACCAAGCGAAGTTAAGTCATTGTGCCCAAATTAGCAAGGGCCAAAGCCAGGTTTCAGTTGCTTCGCATCTAACTCCAGAGTTGATTCACTTAGCTACTTTGCAATATTGCTTTTAATAGAATTGTAAGCATATTCATGATTGTATTTTTAAAAGCTTGCCCCACAATTTAGCAGGTTATTTTAATTCTTTTAAGTAATGAATATCCATTTATTCACTTCTTATATTACAAATTTATACAGGGAGATACATTTGAAAATCTTTTATCAATTAAACCTAGTGAATCTTCTCTTTTCATATGTATAACTATGGGGTCTCATTTGGAAAATTGAGGATCTACGTGTATAGTTCAATTGTTTCTTCGTTTCAGAGATGTTGATTAAACCTATGTTAAACCTGGTTCTGTCACATATTCATATATCTAGTTTTCTTTGTGCAGTTGAAGATGGAATTCAATCAACATTTCAGAATAGATTGGTAGCTTTGTTACTATGTAATTGTCCTTTCCAGTTGTCACACTTGAAAATGGAATCTGAAAAAGATCACTTCAGAGTTCAAAGTAAATAATCAACCTCAACATTCTCATTCATACATCTCTGTTACATAGTCTTAGTCATTACTGAACATCTAATGGTATTTTAACAAGTGCTTTTAAAAGCAAACTTACTATTCATGGTAGCATACTCTTCACTTTAATGAATATTGCTACATTTTCTGCATGGATTTCTAGCCACATTTTACCAGAGGAGAAAATTACAGCATCATTTTCTCCCATTGATACTGTTTCAGCTGGCTAAAGCTAAATTGGACAAAGGCCAGTTTTCCATTTTAATATGATATTCATTCCAAGTAAACAGCAGAGGCTGGAATAGTTTAATAGAAAAATGAATGTATAAAGGCCAGTTTAGGGCGGGAGATGAAATAAGTCTATGAAACAGGAACCACCTATGAGCATTTTCTGTTGCGTATCTGGCTGTGGTAACATCTAGGTAACCAGGATCCTGTGGAAATAGACTCAGGTTTCATTGCCAAAGCCCCAGAGTGTTAACCCTGATAAATGACATCCACTAAGGGGTGCGGTTAAACATGCAAGACGTCTTCAGAGCAAACGGCTGATTTTACTCACTAAATTTATGTTTCTTCTCTCTTCTTCATCTCTCTTTCAGATGTAAAAATATTTTTCTCTCTCTTCCTTCTCCCTTCTTGGTATTTATTGCCTGTTGGCCCCTAGCAGATTTGCAAGTCATAGTTGTAAGGAAATTCTTTTCTGGCACTCAGCTCTCTGAGTAGAATTAGAAGTGGATTAGTCTGTTAGTTATTTTTTAGGAAAATAAATTTGGATTTGTTCAAAGAACAAATTAGATTCAGGCTGTATTCTTTGAATAGTAATGCATGGCCATCATTCCTAAGTCACATTCTATAAATTGGATGAAGTATATAGTTTTTTTTTCTGTCCTTCATTAAAAATTCAAGGCTTATACAAAGAAAAAGTCCCTTCCTGTGAAATTTATGATATACAGGTGAGGGACAATACAAGTTAAAAATTAGGTGGAAACTCTATTCTTCTTGTTACCACTGTTTCATAGTGAGAAATCCTATATTAATTTTCCTTGAAATATTTCCCATTCTGATATTTCTGAGGTTCACAAAAGTATAGGTTCTCTAAGACCAGGACGTGTTCTAAATCAAATTAAAACACTCCCTATCCCATAGTTCATAAGCTGTGATAGTTCTTTAAATATCAAACAGTACTTAGAGTTAACAATAATTCCTGATTAATACTTACTACTCAAAGCTCCTTTGATATCATTGTATCAGCTTTCTTTATAAGTACTAGTATTCTTCATTCCCACCTGGTAACCATGATTAGCCCTTATTCTTTGACTTAACCACGCTAAATAAACATGGCAACCAAAATAATAATGATGATAAACCTCTGTCCTCTTGAAAGATGATAGTCACTCCCTTTCTCAATTTGATTTCCATTTTTCTCCCTTACTTCAGTATTGCTACTTTAACAAGCTCCTCTTCTAGCTGAAATAAGAAATGCCTATTGCCAGCAGGGTGTAATGAAACTTTAAAGAGTCTCTTGTCTGCCCTGGTGTTAGGGCAGCATGGCAGCTAGAGCTCTTTAAAGTTTAAATGCCTCCCGGCAGGAACCGGGTAGCTTTTGCCTCAGTAATAGCTGTTCTTAGGTTTTTGTCTTAAAATCACCACCATGCTCAAGTGCTTCTTGGCCTTTCTTTCATGTATCTGAGCTATGGTTGGGGTGTACTATGCAGAACTCAAATCATATACTCACTTAACTAAGCTATGGGTCTTGCCCCTAACTTTTAGATATTAGAAGTTGTATTTCTTATTTCGTTTATCATTTCTTCACATGGAGTTGGAAGGGATCTTGGAAGTAGTATCACTTCACTTCTTTCTGTTACAAATGAGAGAGAAAACTCAATACAAACTAACTTAGGAACAGAGGAAATTAGCTTATATAAGTGGAAATTTCAAGGGATATAGTAGCCCAATGACATCATCAGAATCTATTTCACAGCTCATTTTTCTGTAGGGTGGCTCCATTTACAGTCCCTGAGTCATTTCTGTTGCTCCTCTCCATTTGCAGGTTCAATTCACATTATCACCCTAATGTCACAGAAGAGATAGTGTATATGCCCAATAAGTCAACATAAACTCACTAAAATTAGTCTTTGTAGCATTCCTTGGTCTGACCTAGATCATGTCTCATTGTCCATTAAGCCAATTATTTTGGGCAGAGAAATAAAATCGAGTCTTTGGTTTAGCCTGAGTCTTTTGTTCTGCCCACAGAATGTAGGAGTACAGTCAACATCATCTGAAGCAATGGACTGAGAGTGGAGCTCAAAATGGTGGCTCAACTAAAAAAGTTGAGGTTTCATTAGCACAAAATGGAACAATAAACACTGTACACCCAAAACAGCAAGTGTCCATCAGGGAGCTTATCTCCAGCCTCCCAACTAATGTACACATCTGTTCTACAGCACCTTCAACCATCATTCAGTGCTTTAATTTTTTTCAATGCCAAGAAATTTCCTAGATATGAGACGTGCTTTCCAACTATGGGACTTATCTAGAGGTTATAAAGTTCTTCATTATTTTACCTAAATATGAGTCTTATGACTTCACCTTACAGTAATGCAGAATGAATTCATTCCCATTTATCCATGTCATTTATTTGCATATTTGAAGAAAGAACTGAATATTCTCCAAGCTCTCAACTAATCTTCATGCTGACATGATTTATTTCAACTGAAGGAATTTCGATTTCTCTCCCTTTAAAGTGTTTCACCTAGAAGTCACAATATCTCATATATTATTTGATGAGTGTTGTAATTAATTCTCTTGATGTGCATTCTACATATCTGTTGGTATAAGAGAATTGTATTCACTTATTTTTTAGCAGTTATATCACTGTGTTGCCTTATGTGGAATTTTTAATCTACAAAAATCTTCAAATATATGTCAAAAATTGTGCTGATATTTTTACTGGAAGTTTATGCTTATGCACTGTTTTAAAGTATTGAATTCAGGGATTTATTCCAATTAGGTTTCACTTTATTAGATTTAGCATTGTTTCAATTTACAGGTATCATCTTAACCTGAATTAGCCAAAGAATTTGTATTAGATCTCCCAGCTTTGTGTTGGGTCTCCCAGTTTTGTATTGTATTTGATAAGTATGCCTTTTGTATCTTCATAGATGCTGTTTATAAAATTTGAATAGTTGAATGGTTGGTTTTGCAAGTTTTGTTTGTAGAGAACTCATAGCCCTCTAGGAATGTTATTCCCTCCTCCCCCACAGAAAGCTGACAAACGATCTCTTTATGAACACTTTGTGGAATTTTGCCAAACTCTATTGTTTTAGAAATCCATCTGCTTCCTAACTTGTAGAAGAATCAGTTCAAGATTTGCTTTACTAGTTTTCTGGAGCCCCAGTTAAGATATCTGCCTGAGTTCTGCTTCAACATCTGCAATGTCTTTCATAACTTAGGGTTTAACTGGCCCTGGAGTACAGAACTCAAAAAGTGTCTGTTACTTTAGTACCTTCATGTCTGTGGGAAAACCATAAGGAGTTCTACAACAAAGACTGTTTCGGTGTTCTACCTTTCTCTCTCACATCGCGATTTTGCACTTTACTGGAGCCTTTCTCTTCCAGTTTTATGCTAGTTTCTCTAATTCTTCTTGGTTATGTGACTATTATTTCATCTCTTCTACGATACACATTGAGTGGGAGATTTACCAATTCAGTCAAGTCAATCCAAGTAAGAGAAAATCACATTTTTTGAAGACAGGAGGCCTGGATTTGAATCTTGGTTACCATTTCCTATTTTTGAGACTTGCATGAAGACGTTTGAACTCCCTGATTCTCAGTCCCTTGCCTAAAAAGTGAGGGCTTTAATAAGTACCTTATATTGTTAGGTAACAAATGTACTTTATTAAGTCACTTGTCCCCAGTGGCCTTATTGACTGAATAGAATCCAGAGCCTGGGTATATGATACCTAGTTCTTTTTTTTTTTTTTTCATATCTATTTGTGGTATCTATAATTCAAGGCCTAAAAAGGCACTAAAATGGCACTAAATGGCACTGAATTTTTTTTTTGTCTGCCCACCTTTTTTCCTGCCTCACAGGGCTTTTTACAATGTGTATATTTTCAGAAGTAAGTGTTTTTAACATAATATTAAGTTATATTCCATTGAGAGCCTCTGGCCTTTGTAGGATATGTCTTTGCTTTTCTAACATTGAGGTTACATTTTCACTTACATTCTTTCATGAAAACCTACAGTTCTTTCTCTAGCTTCTTAATCTATATAATTGCAACATTATATTTCACATCTTCCTTCAGTTGCTATTTTTATTTTGCATTCCCTTAATTTTGATTGATGGCATAGAAGTTTATTTTCTCCTTACTCTAGCTCTTTTTGTGTGTGAATATAGCAAAACATTTCTTCCCAGCCTTAGCTAAACTGTTTGATTAGCTGCTAATGTGCAAAATCATTAATGGAGAATTCAAACTGCTAAAATAAAGAACTGATGAATTCCAGCCCATAGGCCACAGTTCAGTCTTTTCAACTGAATGCTTTTCCAGAGAAGCAAAGAAAAATCAAAAGTGCTCCAGGCACTGTGTGAAATGTGCAGGGTATTATTATATCCTGTAAAAAGTTAAATGTGGTTGAAATAAAGACCTGTCTGCAGCAAATAATGTGGGGTAGCTGCTTTGGAACACTAAATAAGCAGTTTGCTATAGCAACGGTGTATGCAGCTCTATAATCTGACAGCCATTTGTGGACTGTTCAAGGGTTACCTTTCTTTGAATTACAAGAGTTTATAAACTACTTACTTAGCGAGTTTAACATGTGTGTTTGAAGGGGTACTGTGATTTTCTCATTTGAGAAAAGATGTCAGTTTCTTTTAGTATTTGCCCATGTAACTGTCAGGGACCAGCTGTTAATTCCATGAAGCTCCAGCCATCCCAAGTGAAAGGATTAGGGCTGGTCAACCAATCATCTGAGTAAATCAATGTCCCTGGATGCTGCCAGTTTAAACACATAGACATCTGTTGAAAGACATCACAATATCTTAAATTAAGTGGTCAGGCCTGTTATGTAATGATTACTTTTTTAAAAGCTATATTCTTCCTAAGAATTTTGCATTTTTTATTTGTTATTTACATTACTAAAGTAAATTACTACATTTAAATGAGGCGTATATAAGTAGAGTGTTTTATCTTTGGATTTTGTTTTGTTTGCTTTGTGTTATTTTTTACTTTGTTTTTGAGGGGTAGTAGTTAAATGAACAGATTTTCTAATCAGTAAATTCTAGAATTTGCATTATTACTGATATCCTTCACTGGTAGTACAGTAATAATATGAAGAATAAACATAAAGCATGAAAAAGTAGCTAGTCTTAAGCAAACATAAAATGCCCTTTGTACAAATAGATGACATAAGTCTAATTTGTGCTAGCAAATGAAACCTAAAAAGACCCAGATCATTAGTTGTTACATTGTACTAAGATGCTGGGGAAGATCTCTTCATAAGTTGAAGGATGATTTTTTTTATGGATCCAACTTTTAATTATAAATATCTGAACTTTGGGAGGCCAAGTTGGGAGAATCCTTGAGCCCAGAAGTTCAAGATCAGCCTGGTCAATATAGGAGACCCCATCTCTACAAACAATAAAAATGAATTGGTTGGGCACGGTAGTGTGCACCTGTGGTCCCAGCTCCTCAGGAGGCTGAGATGGGAGAATCACATGAGTCTGGGAGGTCGAGGCTCCAATGAGCTATGATCATGCCACTGCACTCCAACCTAGGCAACAGAGTGAGACTCTGTCTCAAAAAAATATTTGCTCTGATTTACTTACTGTCTTATTTTGTTTTGTTCCTTATTTTTCTTCCCATTCCTTCATTTGCTGTGTCAAAATTTTCTATTACAAAACCAAAAAGTGGATAATGCAATAAAATTAAATGATCCTCAAATTAGTTAATTTTACTATTTGCTGCTACCACTGGAAACTTGAAATTTCTAGATTATGAGTATAAATACCCATACACAAATAGTGTTTGTGGCATCAAAATATCAATTACTTGATACATTTTCTTCTACATTTGTGGGCAGTGCAGAACAATGCCATTGATCAAGGATGTTTTTCACTTACCTACTCATCAGCTGCAACATTTTCATTTGACCTGGCTGGCACAAGGACTGTGGGTCTGTTATTTATATGTCTTCCTTAATACAGCTTTTTTCCTTGGAAGCCAAACCCAGCATTCCAGGTCTCTAACTCTGATCTTTCATAGCTGCCAGTGAGTAATTTAATCTGTAGTTTACACTTTGAAATATTTGAGCATCTAGAGAAATAATCTGGAGCTAAGAGAAATGCTTTAAATTACACAAGTTCAGTGTATGAAACTTCATTTTTGCATTCCCCCTCATCAATAAATTGTAGGAGTGCTATTTCCTAAAATAGTATGACCAGAGATTTAGGAATGATGGTGAATGTTTACATGAATGAGAAGATAGATCAAAGGGGCAGTTGTCTTACAGAAATACTGCAACCCCTTCTTGGACAACCCATGGACAAGGAAATATATCAAGTTTCCCTAATGGTTTGTCATTCTGCAGAGAGGAGAAGATGTGGAATTATATGTGCTGAGGTCTAATGCAAGGATATACAATAGGCAATTGAATTGCCGCTATTATTAGCTGTCAATGGTGAGTCAGAACTCACAATCTACATGTAAAGTAGATAGCACTTGGCAAGAATTATAAATTGGCAAGAATTATGAAGACTCGGTAACTTTCCATATGCCATAGGTCGGGGTGGGGTAGAAAAGTAATATATTAGCATATTCCAAGGAAGTAAACTAAGAATAGGGCCGGGTACAGTGACTCACACCTGTAATTCCAGCACTTTGGGAGGCCAAGGTGGGTGGATCACCTGAGGTCGGGAGTTCAAGATCAGCCTGACCAACTTGGTGAAACCCTGTCTCTACTAAAAATACAAAATTAGCCAGGCGTGGTGGCACATGCCTGTAATCCCAGCTACTCAGGGACTGAGGCAGGATAATTGTTTGAACCTGGGAGTCAGAGGTTGTTGTGAGCCAAGATTGTACCATTACACTCTTGTTGCCTGGGCAACAAGAGCAAAACTTAGTCTCAAAAAAATAATGAAAATATTATATATAGTTTTATTAAATGTAGTGATGTTATATATAGTTTTGCAAAATAGAGAAACTGGGTAAAGGGCACACAGAACTTTTTATTTCTTACAACTGTATATGCATCTGTAGTTATCTCAATTAAAATTTCCATTTAAAAAAGAGGGAGAAAGGTTCTGACTCCTAATAGCAGAAGCATAATTTTCACATTACGTAGATTGCCAATGTGGCTTTACGAAGCACTGAAACATTTCTGAATAATGAGAAATATGAGACTTAAACCTTGTATTAGTTCTTTCTCATGCTGCTAATAAAGTCATACCTGAGACTGGGTAATTTATAAAGGAAAGAGGTTTAACTGACTCACAGTTCAGCATGGGGGGAGGCCTCAGGAAACTTACAATCAGGCAGAAGGGAAAGCAAATGCGTCCCTTTTCATGTGATGGCAAGAAGAAGTGCTGAGCAAAATGGGGAAAAGCCCCTTATAAAACCATCAGATCTCATGAGAACTCACTGACTATCACAGAACAGCAGCATGGGAAACCGCCCCGTGATTCAATTACTTTCCACCAGGTCCCTCCCAAATGGGAGAATTTGGCCAAAATGAAGGGGATATAGGCCCCATGCAAGTCTGAAATCCAGTGGGGCAGTCAAATCTTAGAGCTCCAAAATGATCTCCTTTGACTCCATGTCTCACATCCAGGTCGCACTGATGCAAAAGGTGGGCTCCCACAGCCTTGGGCAGCTCCATCCCTGTGGCTTAGCAGTATTCAGCCCCCTCCCGGCTGCTTTCACAGTTGGCATTAAGTGTCTGTGGCTTTTCCAGGTACACAGTGTAAGCTGTCAGTCGATTTAAAATTCCAAGTTCTGGAGGATGGTGGCCCTCTTCTCACAGCTCCACTAGACAATGCACCAGTGGAGACTGTGTGGAGGCTCCAACCCCACATTTCACTTTCACACTGCCCTAGCAGAGGTTATCAATGATGCTTCTTCCCCTGCAGAAAACTTCTTCCTGGATCTCCAGGCATTTCCATACATATTCTGAAATCTAGGCAGAGGTTCCCAAACCTTAATTCTTGACTTCTGTGCACCAATAGCCTCAACACCAAATGGAAGCTGCCAAGGCTTGGGGCTTGCACCCTCTGAAGCCATGGCCCAAGCTTCTTTCATTTAGCCATGGATAGGACACAAGGCACCAAGTCCTGAGGCTACACAAAGCATCAAAACCCTAGGCCCAGCCCACGAAACCATTTTTTCCTCCTAGGCCACTGGGCCTGTGATGGAAGGGACTGCTGTGAAGACCTCAGACATTTTCCCTATTGCCTTGACAAGTAGCATTTGGCTGCTGATTACTTATGCAAATTTCTGCAGCTGGCTTGAATTTCTCCTCAGAAAATGGATTTTTCTTTTCTATCACATCATCAGGCTGCAAATTTTCCAAACTTTTATGCTCTGCTTTTCTTTTAAACATAAGTTCCAATTCAAACCATATATTTTTGAATGAATAAAACTGAGTGCTCTTAAGAGCACTCAAGTCACCCCTTGAACTCTTTGCTGCTTAGACATTTCTTCCACCAGATACCCTAAATCATCTTTCTTGAGTTCAGAGTTTCACAGATCTCCAGGGCAGGGGCAAAATGCCACCAGTCTCTTTGCTAAAACATAGCAAAAGTCACCTTTATTCCAGTTCCCAGCAAGCTAATCATCTCCATCTGAGACCATCCCAGCCTAGGCTTCATTGTTCTTAACACTATCAGCACTTTAGTCAAAGCCATTCAACAAGACTCTAGAAAGTTACAAACTTTCCTGCATCTTCCTGTCTTCTGACTCTTCCAAATTGTTCTAACTTCTGCCTATTACCCAATTCCAAAGTCACATCCACATTTTTGTATATCTTTATGGCAGCACCCCACTTCTGGTACTGATTTACTGTATTTGTTCCTTCTCACACTGCTAATAAAGACATACCCAAGACTGGGTAATTTATAAAGGAAAGAAGATTAATTGACTCACAGTTCAGCATAGCTGAAGAGGCCTCAGGAAACTTACAATCAGGCAGAAGGGGAACCAAACAAATCCTTCTTCATATGATGGCAAGAAGGAGAAGTGCTAAGCAAAAAGTTGAAAAGCCCCTTATAAAACCATCAGATCTTATGAGAACTCACTGACTATCATGAGAACAGCACCCTGGGAGTAACCACCCCCTGATTCAATTCCTTTCCACCAAGTCCCTCCCACGACACATGGGGATTATGGAAACTGTACTTCAAGGTAAGACTTGGGTGGGGACACAACCAAACCATATCAAACCTTAAAAAATGATAATGAATGAAGAAATTTTAATCTATTACACATGAATGTGAAGTTTACAACATACTGAGTCTCAGATGTGCTGAACTTGTTAGTCAATATTATAGTCAAGTTGGAAAAATAAAAGATTACTAATGGTTGAATCCAGTACCTTTGTTTTCCAGAGGAATAAAGATTTTAGTAAATAAATTCATGTTGAAAATAGACTTTCAGATAGAGGATAAATTATTTGGTGTTTCATAGTCACAAGAATGACTACATTGAAATCATGCCATTCACCCATAATTTAATAATACTATGAATATTCTTACACTGGTTCCTATCTAATAAAATTTCACATTTCAGTTTGATAATGACCTCATAAATATCTTATGAAATCTGTTTTGTTAATGATGCTACTTCCACTTCATAAATTTATTTTTTTGTAGATACCACTGTGTGGTTTTAACTGCACATAATAGCATATATGAAGAGTATTACTTACTTTTTAGATTGACAAAGCTGAATCAATATTTTGTGTTCAATTGAATGCATCATTAATAAGAACTACTTCAGGGACTTATTGTTATCTTTCAGGAAAACTATACCCAAAAGACTATAACTGTCAAGTAGCTCAGATAATTGTGTGATGCATTTTTTAAATGACCAGAGACTACAATTTAAGAATTTGTTGTTCTCCTATTTATGTAGAGTACTGGGACACTATATAAGTTCCATAAAAATCCCAGCCAACAGATCAAGGGATGCATGACAGATCCGAGCAGTCTGTAACCTTCCCAAATTGCAAATATATAATATCTTAGCAAATATTTAATGTTATTCAGATTCATCTTTTGGTTAAACAGTTGAACTACAAAATATTAATACTTTTTTGAAAACCTTGCCTGACGCTATAAAGGAAATTCTGTTTTTCAGAAATATTCATAAGTCATCTATTGACTTCATATGTATATTCACAAACACACACACACACATACACACACACACTCTCTCTGCAACTATGTACTGATCCAATCATTTTTTTCAAAAGATAACTTTTATTATATTTATTAAATATGCATTTACTTCTCTGTTACAGAAGATTAGATTAAACGAGTTTATCTTTGTCATTCATCCCTATTGACATATGATTTCCCAAACAGAACATGAAATAAGTACTGTGTCTGTGATAATCTTGAATTTAAGGAATTACATTACTAACAATTTAAATAGAAATATAATTTTGAAGTACATATATGAATATATGTCCATAATATTTTATAATAACCTAAAGGGTACTTAGTTTAAAAGCAGACATTGTCATATTTGTTTAAATTTTTAAATTATTGCATAGTTGTTCATTTTGTAGTTATAGAATAGCTGTTATTTGGTAAGTTATATGCCTCTAAGCATATTTTTGTCTCAAGGATAGATTTGGTTTTATAACGTTTAAATACTTTGAACATTCTCTTTTATATCTCTATAATATGTGTTCACATGTTGTACCTATGGCAAGTATAATAACAAACATTTTGATCACTACTCTTCCAGCTATTATCATTACTGAGAAAGTTAAATTAGGTCATATCTAACTTTGTAATTTGAAAGAAAATATCTATTGAATGACTGCATACTATTTGGAAGAGACTTTGAAACTTTTCAGGTACATTAAGAGTTCTTGATTAATGTTTCTCAATCCCCGGTGTGCATAGGAACCACCCATTTCACCCATTGTGAAAATGCAGATTCCGGTTCAGTAGGTCTAAAACTGCATTTCCCAGCAATGCCAGTGCTTCTGTTCCACTGACCACCCTGAGTAGCATGGTTCTACAGGTTAATGGTGTATATTATAATCCAAATGAATGAAATGTCAAGGACAAAGAGTGCAGTCAAATACATCTGAGCTCTCTTAATTTTGTACTTAGAACCTCAAGTGAGTGGTCAGCATTTCTCAATTTCGTTGGAATTTATGATTGCTTCATTTCCTATTTAATGCATTTTTTCAGCTCCTTTGACAGCAAGTTTGTTTACCAGCAAAGAGGACTCGGACCAATTGAAGAAGACACTATACTTGTCATAGATCCAAATAATGCTGCGGTACTCCAGTCCAGTGGAAAAAATCTGTGAGTTAAACGACTTGTGTGGTTAAGACTTGTACTACATATATTGAGTATCAAGTGTATCACAGAGTCTTGAAATCTGAGTGTGTTGTATAGCTGCACTTAAGAAATCAGAAAACTAATTGAGCCATCCCATCTTTCATTTTCTAAATAGGTGTTTCTAAATCTTGACTGAATATTAGAATCATCTGGGAAACTTCAAAAAATTAGATTAATTTATCTGTCAGCCATTTGTATGTTTTCTTTTCAGAACTGTCTATTCAGGTCCTTGTCTATTTCATAATTGCTAAATGAGTATATTTGAAATGTTCTCATTTCAAAAAATTTAAGTATTTGAGGCAATGAATATGTTCATTAGCTTGATTTAATCATGCCACATGGTATACATATATCATAACATCACATTGTACCCCATAAATGTATACAATTAAAATTTGTCAATTTGTTATTTAAAAAATTAGATTCAGATTTTGTATATGGTGGGGCTAATTCTCTTAAGATCCCAGGTGATTTTAATATGTGGTATTAAAGCTTGTTGCATATTATATATGTAACATATATCTTACCTAGTTCATTGAGTTGCTGCTCAGCCAGATCTAATGATCCAAACAATTTTCCGCAGAAAAAGGCTTCAGGGCAACCAAACTCATCAAGAATCATCATTAAGAAAAAGAGCTTCTTTTTTCCATCTCAAAATGAATACTAAGCAAATGTCATTTTTAGCATTCCTTATCATGCATGTGTAATTTGGCTTTGAAAGCTGCTGATTATTTAGTCTTATTTTGAGATGGCATTTGGCAGCCAAAAAAAAAACATGGCTGATATTTGTGGTCATTGAAAGAAGTGAGGGGAGGTGCCTGCTTACAGATCTCCTGAACCCATTGTAATCTGACAGCTTCAGGAACTATACCCTTCTCCATCTGCTTAAGCACAGGGAAAGCCAGCTTCCTCACAAAGTGAGTAGCCACTGTTTTGAGTGCAGCTGCTTGTGGAGATGGTAGTAATGATGCTTAAAATTTTTTAACAGCATTTTCAAGCTGGCGTGTCAGGGGTGAAATATTTGAACCTGTTTCATTGGTGCTCTATTCATTAACCAGAAACACCCTCATTCCAGAAAAGAATTAAGTGGAAGGCAGAACAACTACTGCTAAATCAACTTGGCCATCGGTGGAGCATCCGTTTGAAAGCAAATCATAATCCTCACATTCAATTATCAAAACGTGGATCTAGTTCAGCTAATTCGTCAAAATCAGAGTGTTACAGTATGACTCATGAAAAAAAATCTGTGTTGTCAGCACTATGCTAAGATTAGAAGCTAACAGAGCTATTGGATTGTCAGATGTCACTGGACCAAACCACCTCAATGTTTTGTCCATGTGTCTGTTAGCCCAGTCCAAGTTCCTTACCCAGATCATTAAGACTGATTTGCCAGAATAACCTTCTCTAATGTTTATCCAACTCACTATTTCACTTTGCTTAGATATTCACAGCCCATGTTGGCTGAAAGTTATGTGCTTTGGGTTTTACTTTCTTTAACAGGCACCCTTTAAAGCCTTTGAGTTATATATTTAATATTTATGTTAACACATTACATTTCCTTGCAACATATTTTAAATTAAACTCTAAAAATCCATTTATATTTCTTAAGATAGTTTTATACATATTTGTAAGATGTTAATATTTATGATCTTAGAACTTGTTTTTAATTTGATATTGTTGTCTCTGATATACCATACTTTATCATAAACATTTGTAATTTATATGTAGGCTTAATTTATAAATTTTAATACTATTAAATACTACTTAACGTTTGTCACAAAGAGGTCTATTATAGCAGTATTTTTATTAACAATTCATGTTAGTCTTATCTATAATAATACAAGTATACATTTATCAACTTATAACTTTGTACTGCCTTTACAGATTAATGAGAAAAATTCCCCTCACATATGCTTTGAGAATAAATATGTAATTAACACAAATATTTTTATTTTGCAGGTTTTACTTGCCACATGGCTTGAGTATAGATGAAGATGGGAATTATTGGGTCACAGACGTGGCTCTCCATCAGGTAGTCTTCCTTTTGGTAATATTCAAATTAGAAGCTAACAGGGTTATGCTTTTGAAGTGCTCTGGAGTTGTACGAGTTTGTGTGTGTGTGTGTGTGTGTGTGTGTGTGTGTGTGTGTGTGTGTGTGACTCAGTAAGTTTATAGCAAGAAAATAGAGCAGCCATGTCTTAGTTCAGCATGTTATAACAAAGTACCGTAGACTGGGTAGCTTATAAACAACATAAATTTGTTTCTGACAGTTTTGGAGTCTGGAAGTTCAAGAACAGGGTGCCAGCACAGTTCAGTTCTAGTGAGAGCCCTCTTCTGGGTTATAGGCGGCTAATTCCTCATAGTATCCTTGCATGGCCAGAGAGACAGAGTGACAGTAATCTCTGGTGTCTCTTCTTATGGCACTAATCCCATTCATGAGAACTCTACCCTTTTGTCCTGATTACCTCCCAAAGGCCCCACTTCGTATTACAATCGTATTGGGGGTTAGGATTTCAACATGTGAATTTGGATTTGAGACACAAACATTCAGTCTATAACAATTCAAATCTGAAATATTTCTTTTAGAACTCAATGCTAGGTAAAGGTAGTATGTAAATGATGAAGTCACACTTGTCCCTTGAGCCAGATGTGAAGCTTCACCCAAATAACTACATGGGCCCTCCCAACCATTTTCTTAACTTTCTATATTTGCTTTTATTCCCTCTGTTCCTAACTCTGTTGGTAGGGTTGTTGTTGTTGTTGTTGTTGTTGTTTGAGACAGGGTCTTACTCTGTCTCCCAGGCTGGAGTGCAGTGGCATGATCTTGGCTCACTATGGTCTCCATTTCCCAGAGGATCACCTCAGCCTGCCAAGCAACTGGGACCACAGTCATATATCAGCATACTTGGCTAATTTTTTAAAATTTTTTGTAGAGATGGGATTTCGCCATTTTGCCCAGGCTGATCTTCAACTCCTGGACTCACGCAATCCACTCACCTCAGCCTTGCAAAGCTCTGTGATTACAGGTGTGGCCGTGCCTGGCCCTGAGTCTTATTTCTATTTTTTCACTTACGTTTTTATGATTTTTTTCTTATCCTATCTTAATCTTCTATAAATTGAGGCTAGGTCTCTAGAATGTATATATATCTCTATAAAGTCAAATTTATGTTCTTTTTTTTTTTTTTTTTATTGAGACGGGGTTTCACCATGTTGGTCAGGCTGGTCTTGAACTCCTAACCTCAAGTGATCCACTCGCCTCGGCCTCCCAAAGTGCTGGGATTACACGCGTGAGCCACCGTGCCTGGCAAATTTATGTTCTTTTTAAAAGAAGTTATATCAAGTATAATAGACTTTTTATGAATAGGTGGCAAATAACTTGGAGAACCAGGGGAAAACCTCATCTCAGTAAACATTTATTGCTCATATATTATCTGGAGAGCGTTGTAGTATTAGCTAAAGAAAGACAAAAAGGAAACATCGGGTGGACGGAACTGGGTATCCATATACTAGTCTCCATTCACCACTAATTAACTGGGTGACCTTGAGCAAATCACTTAATCTCCATAGGCCTTATTATCAAATGAAGGAACCAGACCAGATTATTTCTAGGATCCCATTCAGTTCTAAAAGGTATTAATATCTTCTTTTAAGTAAGTCTCTGGGAGCTTCTACTCCAATTGCTTGTGAAAGTGGTCTTAGTCATTTGGGTGTAAATCACTAACAACCACGAAAAGTAGGTAAGGCTTTTGTTCCTTTTTTAAAAGGTGTTCAAACTGGATCCAAACAATAAGGAAGGCCCTGTATTAATCCTGGGAAGGAGCATGCAACCAGGGAGTGACCAGAATCACTTCTGTCAACCCACTGATGTGGCTGTGGATCCAGGCACTGGAGCCATTTATGTATCAGATGGTTACTGCAACAGCCGGATTGTGCAGTTTTCACCAAGTGGAAAGTTCATCACACAGTGGGGGAGAAGGTACCCAATAAGACTCTTAATCTCCAATTTTAATTCTTAGCCAGTATCATTGGGAACTAGATATTGGCCACCACTCACAGTCTTTGAGATACAATTGTCCCCTACAGTGAAAAAAACAGGGTCGTTGTATGCATCCAGTTAGCCTGTCTCTCTCTCTCTCTCCACACACACACACACAAACACACACACACACACACACACACACACACGTCTTATAAGGAAAACAATGTGTCCACCAAAAAACTGTCCAAATAGGGAGAAAATCTGTAATGTATTTATTATAAAATAAGCTTATAAACTGCTTTACCTTATCTTTCCCCCTGGCTCCAGGGATTTAATGGTTTACCAACATCAATTTAGAAAAGTACTATAGAGTCAAACTTTGGGCGATTTTTAAAATTGTGTATCTAAGGCTTTTCTTTGTTCTGCAGAGTCTTCAGGGAGCAGTCCTCAGCCAGGCCAGTTCAGTGTTCCTCATAGCTTGGCCCTTGTGCCTCATTTGGACCAATTATGTGTGGCAGACCGGGAAAATGGTCGGATCCAGTGTTTTAAAACTGACACCAAAGAATTTGTGAGAGAGATTAAGCACTCATCATTTGGAAGAAATGTATTTGCAATTTCATATATACCAGGTATTTCATCTTAATATGTTTGTTGTCTTCTGTCCTAGTGTATTCTATCCTTAAAAATTGTTTTATCTTAATGTGCTCTTTTTATAAGTTTTCTTTCTTGTTAGGATGTTAAAGATGCATTATATTTCAGATCTTAAAGTATCTTAAAACTGTCAGTGTGTTCTAACTCAGTTTTGATTCAAGTACCACTATTCATTGTACAGAAACAGTGAAGAACTCAAAGGATTTAGCAACTGTTTGTAAGGGGTTAAAACTTCCCCAAACACTGATTTTCATTTTCTTTTAATTATGATCATCTGCTCTGGTATCGAGTAATTAATATTTGTCTTCACACATCAACAGATGGTATATGTCCGATGAAAATCAGTATTCAAAATACTCATTTCACATTTTTAAAAACAGTAGCGACCAATTTTTTAAAAGATAAAATATGTAAAAATAAGTGAGGCTTATGCCTAAATACCAAGATAAATAATCAATAAAATCTTAAATTTTTTTCTCATTTCCAAAATAGATTTTCTTGACTCTAAGAAAATCTGAAAAATAATTCAGACTAATAAAATAAAATACATATAATTTATATTACAAAACAACTTACCACATTTTCTTTAAATAATGAACTACTGAAAATATATTTAATCTCTGAAATTTACATACAATTATTACAATGTTAAATTGTAATTGAAATAATTGTATATATCTGTGGAGTACAATGTGATGTTTTGTTTTATGTTTACAATATGGAATGACTAAGTAAGGCTAGTTAGCAGACCCATCACCTCACATACTTATCATGTTTTTATGGTGAAAACATTTAAACTCTTTTCACATTGGAGTGAAATAAGATCAATAATATGAAGAATTATTTAAAAATTCACGGGTGTAATATATTTTAATAAAAATATCTATACCTATTTTAAAGTAGCATTGACTATAGGTATTACGTATCTGTTTCTTATGGTATTAAAGTTGCATGTGGCTACTATCTGGACCAAGAAGCCCCCAACTTATTTAGGGCATAAAATCAAGGGATACAGGTGATTGGATAGAGAGCAAATTTGGCTTCCTTAAGGAATTAAGAATAAGTAATAAGAGGGTCTCAACTATCAGTCCTTATGTTGGTTTTCAACACATTTAAAGAAAAATTTGTCAGGACCATTTACTTAATAAAGAGGGTGATCAAGTTCATAATAAACAAAAATAAATTAAATATAAGAAGAAAAATATCAGTTGAGAAGGAGTCTGGTTAAGAACAGAATCTAAGCAAAAGATAATTTTCTCTATAATTTTCCACAATAGTAATTGATGTTTATAGGGTTTTTTATAGTACATCCTAGAAAAAACTATAATCCTTCAAGAGTGATGGAAATATTGTCAACAGTGGCTTAGCATTAAGTATATTTTATTATGTTTTAATTCTTTGAAAATGTAGTGTTCAATCATCTGAATTATTTATTTAATGTAGACATCACCATTTTCATTGTTTAGAATAAATACTATTGTGTTAAGAAATATAATTTTACTACAAAGAGTGTTCATGGCATGAAAATTAAAAAGATGGTCTTTTTTAATTAAGGAAAAAATATGTCTTTGATAATCTGAAATATACATCTCACATTTTCAAATTACAGTTGTTTAAAATCAGATTGTTCTATATATACTATAATTTCACTTATTTTCTTTGATTTTTCTCTCAGATTCTCCATGCAGCTATGGCAGATATTACTGATTTTTTAAAAGATCTGAGACTCCAAAATTATTGGCCTAAATAACCTGACTTTCCCCAATTCCTATTTAGGATGCCTATAATAGCAATATGTGTGTATATCTATATATCAATATCGATGTATTCCTGATTTCTACTGCTTTCCAAGTAGAACAGACATTTCAGTTCCTGATTTTCCCATTACAAGGAGGTTAGTTCTCTAACTTGTTTGCCCCTGATCTGGTTACTCAAGAGGAGACATTCACTAAGTATTCTATATTCTGCTTTTGTTGCCAATTATAGGGACCAGGTTGACCCTAAATTTATTGTTTGCATACTATACATGCATATATAAGAAGTCCATACTTAACTGGATTTGCTGTTGCAGGCTTGCTCTTTGCCGTGAATGGAAAGCCTCATTTTGGGAATCAAGAACCTGTACAAGGATTTGTGATGAACTTTTCCAGTGGGGGAAATTATAGACGTCTTCAAGCCAGTGCGCAAGGTATTAATGTATACATTAATGTATACAAGGTATACAATGTATGTACATTGTCTAGGTTTCAATTTTCATGAGAATAAAACTAAAATATAAATCTTGGCGTTCAATCTTGAATAGTTTTTTAAAAACTTTTAAGAAGATGTGATAACTTTCTTAGCAAGGTTGATGGGAGTGTTCTATTATGAAGTTTTATTTAGAATAAATGTCCTTGACTATTCCTAGATCAGTTTCTTCAGATACAAATTAGCACCTTGTGCAGTTCTAAGGTTCTTAGTATACATTGCATATGATGGCAGGTTTTTAAATTCACTGTAGTTAGAATACAAAAAATAAATCAGTCTCTTTCTAGTTTCATCTGAGTAGAGAAAATATCACAACATGTTAAGTGTACTCTTATAGTTCTCTTAGGCCCAACAGAAATCTTGTTTGCTTTCTTTATTGCTATGACTGTACTAAGCAACAAGACTTGAAAATAGCACTTCCTGGAATTTATTCAAGTTCTAAAGATTTGGTTTAGTTAAGAAACTAAAAGCTACTTTTGGCTTCAAAAGTGTTTTGCCACTGTTTATTCTAATGTGCTTTTTATAAACACAGCAACTGTGTTCAGCGTGCCCATGGCCCTTCTGTCTTCTCAGTGTACTTTGCAGTATGATTGCCAGAGTGATTAGAATGTTCTCAAACACTGTATGAATGTGCTTAGAGTATATCAGATTTAGATAATTCAGTCTCTAAAATGCTGCAAATAAGTGTTCTTCAAAACATGTGAAGATTCATTGGTTTTAACTGGATCAAAATACAACTATCATCAGCTACTGAACCAAGTTTATATCTTGATACTTACAATGTTATATTATTTTTAAGATACCAGATTTACTAATTTAAAAAACTTTTAAATGCCTAAATATTATATGTTACATTTAATTAATTTTTATTTGTAATTTGTGTGGTTACAAGGTACGTGTATATATTTATGGGGTACATGAGATATTTTAGTACAGGTATGCCATGGATAATAATCACATCATAGAAAATTGGGTATCCATTCCCTCAAGCATTTATCCTTTGTGTTACAACAATCTAATTATACTCTTTCAGTTATTTTAAAATATACAATTAAATTATTGTTGAGTATAGTCCTACTGTTGTGCTATCAAATACTAGATCTTATTCATTCTATCTGATCTTTTTTGTCCCCGTTAACCATCCCCACCTACACCCCCTCGCCTCCCCGCCCCCACAACACACACACATGCACGACACACACACACACACACACACACACACACACACACACAGCCCAATACCCTTCCTGGGCTCTGGTAATCATCATTCTGTTATATATATATCTATGAGTTCAATTGTTTTGATTTTTACATCCCACACATAAGTGAGAACATCGGATGTGTGTCTTTCTGTGCCTGGCTTATTTCACTTATCATAATGTTTGTTCTCCAGTTCCATCCATGATATTGCAAATGACAGAATCTCATTCTTTTTCTGGTTGAATAGTACTCCATTGTGTATATGTACCACATTTTCTTTATCTGTTCATCTGTTGATGGACACTTAGGTTGCTTCCAAATCTTGGCTATTGTGAACAGTGCTGTAACAAATGTGGGAATACAGATAGCTCTTTGATATACTGATTTCTTTCCTTTTGGACATATAACCAGCAATGGGATCCCTGGATTGTATGGTAGCTCTACTTTTAGTTTTTTTAGGAACGTCCAAACTGTTCTATGTAGTTTTACTAATTTACATTTTCTCCACATCCTCACCAGCATTTGATACCACCTGAGTTTTGAAAGAAAGTCATTTTAACTGGGGTTAGATGATATCTCATTGTAGTTTCGATTTGCATTTCTCTGATGATCAGTGATGTTTAGCACTTTTCCATATGTCTGTTTCACATTTGCATGTCTTTTTTTGAGAAATGTCTATTCAAATCTTTTGCCTATTTTTTAATTTGATTATTAGATTTTTTCCTATAGAGTTGTTTGAGCTCTTTATATATTCTGGTTATTAATCCCTTGTTAGACAGGTAGTTCGCAATTTTTTTTTTTCTCATTCTGTGGGTTGTCTCTTCACGATTGATTGTTTCCTTTGCTGTGCAGACGCTTTTTAGTTTCATATGATCCCATTTGTTGATTATTGCTTTGGTTGCCTGTGTTTGTTGGATATTCCAGCATAAATTCCTTTCTTTAGGTTTCTATTTATATAAACAAATAAGATTTTTACAAAAATATTTCACCAGAAAAGCAATAGGCAATGAAATTTCAAAGCCTAGTAGCCCTGCAGAAAGAAATTTATTATACTGATAATAAATATTTTATTTCTATATTATTTCAGACCCTTATTGATTTTCCAGTCTTCATTCTTGTGCCCCTTTGAGCTAACTTCCTCATATCTGTGTAAAGGAAGTGAGATGCTTACCTTCCTTTCAGTTCTTTACTTTGTATTAGTGGAGTGTTTGTCTTGCTCATTCTTTTAATAATAATGTACTGTGTCAACCAGGATATTAACTTTAAATTCAAATATGCATCTAGAAATCAAAACTAAGTGCTAAGTAAGAAGCTAAATGAGCCTGAACCTCATAAAAATCTGAAGAGTTCTCAATTAAAATTTCAAAAGCATTGTGGTTTCATCAGATATTAAGCAAAGAATAAGTCACAATATGTGGGTCAATTCAGCAAATGTGAAAAGACAGTCTAACTCCAAGACGAAGTTTGCTTTTCCTTTCAGTAAACAAGACTTGATATTACACCAAAACACAGAAATGTATTCTGTGTTGACTCAGTAAACTGAAATCAGTTTATAAATCTCTCAGAATTTTCATTTAATTAGATTATTATCACAAAGACTAAGTTTGGGTGAAGGAAATAATATAGCATATTGACTCCTATGTAAAAAGAGATTCCTCTTCAAGTCAAAGGTCAAGTTTTACATAAGGGGGTTGTGCTTCTGTCTGTGCATATCTACTACTTCTCTCCTCATATTTCAGTTCTCCATCTTCTACTATTACATTCTTTAGAGATGCTTCCATCTGAATGTAGGAACTCTGTCATTATGTCTGTACAGGGAAGCTCAGACAGTAGGACAATAAAGAAAATGGTTCTATCAAATGCTATCAAAAAGGCCATGAAAGAAAAATACACATTGTCACTCCCAAAGTCATTCCCCTGTAATCAAAGGAAAGACTTGTGGTCCCTCATTATCTGCTTTTACACACACGCTTCAGACAGGCATTTTTTGACATCTTCTGTGTGGCAACTCATATGAAAAAGGAAGAGAATTATCCCCATCCTTCCATATAAAAAGAAAAACAAAGTGAGCCCATATTTAAGTCTTTTTCCAACCTTCACAATGGTGATTAAAATGACAGTATTTGAGCTGAAAGGTTCACCTAAGTTAAATTACTTCTTCAAGCTATATTAGAGTAGCATGCATGGATCTCAAACCTAGCTCTTTCTGACTTTGAAATGCGCTTAACCTTTTCATTCCTGATTTACACACTGGTTTGCCAAGGGCTATGTTAAGCCACAACATAAACATTATGCAACTTAGAATAACTGTTTTACTTAATATTAAGTAGATTTAAACTTACTATGTTGAAGCAAATTATGCTATGGAGTAGAACACACATTTTCTTATGAATTTTTTAAATAAAATACAAGATTTTGAAGGCAGTTTGCTCCAGGCTCTGTCACCAGATGCCTGCTGAAGATGCTATCAAGCTTTTCTCACATCAATTTTATTTTCCTAGGGGGTACCTCAAAAGAAGAGTTTGCAAAGGCTAGATTAGAAGATCTTTAAATCTGTGTAGCTCTAAAATACTAAAGCTTGATCCTAAAATTTAACA
Source organism: Ateles fusciceps (assembly GCA_036589455.1). NCBI lineage: Eukaryota > Metazoa > Chordata > Mammalia > Primates > Atelidae > Ateles > Ateles fusciceps. The sequence continues at coordinate 54,470 of JAZHEH010001427.1, forward strand.
ACATAATTTTGTTTCAAATGACACAAAGCAGCAGAACATTTCATTGAAGCTGAGTGCTTCTGATTGCAACAAGATAGAGACCCATCTACTAAGCCTCCCCCCTGAGTTCCTATAGTGGCCCCAAAGTACTGTATTTCTAGCAGAACACTTGGCTCCATGGATCAGATTGAGAGCCACTAATGAAGGTTTATTATTATTTTAGCCTTGAATTTATGACACATTGTGATTTATTTAAAGCAAAGTTCTTAGCCAGTGAATAGTTGACACATTCCCTCCTCACCTTTATTCCTCCATCATTATATTTTTCCTATCAGAAAATATGAAGTATTCTACGACCATATGTTTTACAAAACAATTTCTAAGAACACATTATGGTATAGAACAGGAGTGGGCTGTAATTTGGTAGTCTTTTGCCATCCATTAGCTGAGCCCCCCAAAAAGATGAACATTTAATGACAAGCCTGTGAGATTTCAGCAGGGCAGCATTTTGATTTCCGGCTCTCTGTTTTTCTCTACACATTTGTCACAGCTCATTTGAAAGTATGGAAAAATAAGCCTCCTTGGCATGGCTATCTCATTTTTCTTTTCAGTGTGATAAAGTATCTACAGAGCATGTATTCTTCTGCCCCTCCTAAACTGAGCTAGGAACAGTAGTTTGTCTCATTAGTACCCTTTGGACTCAGCACATCAGAATAGGCAGATGTTGGCTGATGACCCCACAGTCTGGATACTCACTAGTCATATTTTTGATAAGACCTGTGTATCCAGGCAGGTCTTCTGGCCTCAAAGGTGAAAGATGTTATCTATAGTCCTGCCAACTTGCAGACCCAGGGCACCTTTCGAGGCATCCAAAGACAGATGGAAATAGCAGCACAACATTTTAAGACTACTCTTCCAAGAACTAGTTTGGTGACCCTGAAAGAAAGTCATGAAAGGATCTCCCCTGTCTCTTGTGTCCTCATGATGGAGATGACAATGATTTGAAATAGAGAAAGGTATATTAAAATACAGAGCATCTGCATTAGGTACAATAGTCCAGGAAGTACTTGGAGATAACACTCAATTTGTTTCCTTTGATGACTGAAAACATCACAAACATAAGACTTCAAGGGTATAAAACCCCACATTATTACATATCTCTTAGTGTACATTTTAAAAATTAAATGTCCTGAATCTCTGAAATGATTTCCTATCAATAATAAATAGATAGTTTTTAAGGTAGTACATGATAGCTTAATAGGAATAGTAAAAATTAATACCTAGTCTTCTTGACTTGTACAAATTAAAACAAGTAAATTTGATAGTTATTAAAAGGTAGAAGAAACATGAAGGCCAAAATCAATATAAATAATTAGAGATAATGCAACACTGAAGTAAACAGTATTGTAAAAAATAATCTACCTATAAATTTTCACACTCGAAAGACTTGAAAGTCAGTGGTGGGGGTTCCTTAGCATTTCCCAGTGCTTAGCATTATGCCTGGCAGGGTCAGTACCCAATGAGTGAATGAATGAATGACTCAATGACTCCCTTCAGCTTAGAGTTGCTTCAATAGGAATTATTTTTGCTTTGGTTTGAGTAATATGTTCTGTTGATTGGTTGTGGGCTTTGCTTTGTTTTTCTGCCTTTTCATGAAGGATTCAAGTAAAGGCTCGCCACTCTAATGTGTGGCTTCTTATTTTGGCAGCACTTTGACATGCCTCATGATATCGTTGCATCTGAAGATGGGACTGTGTACATTGGAGATGCTCATACCAGCACCGTGTGGAAGTTCACCTTGACTGAGAGTACGGTTTTCACAGTATTATTGTTCACTTTTTCCCCTCAGTTTGATTGCTTAAAAGCATATGAAGCAAAAACATTTGCATTTCCTTCTCTTTTAACTGATGGGAGTAGAAATCAAGGTATAAGGCAGTTGTTAAAAGATCTATTTGGTGTCCATTAAGTGGAAAGAAAGATCATTTTTTTTGCTGGCACTCATCCCCTTGTTTCCACAGATATTCCATAGGAAATTCTTGATGCCTGAAGTACTGTCTGTTATATTAAAAGTCAATGTTAATTCCAGCTTAGTTCCAGAAGAAGGGAGGGCCTTTGGCAAAGCAGAGGGGCTGACTTCTTTCCATAAGGCATCACTCCCCATACAGCCCTTTAGCTCTCAGTAGCTGCTGAGCATCTAGAGATATCAGCGTCTGTGTAAGACATATTATCCCAAACAGGAAGCACTTTGAATTTTCCACTTGGACCTCAGCTTTCCCAAATAACCAAATTGCTATATTCTATGTAATTCAAAATTTTGTCTGGAGATAGATTTGCTCCATCAGGATCCTGTCACCTAGTTTTGGAGTTTTTAAATTGCAATTTGGACGTCATTTTTAATCCCTAAAAAGCAGGCTAACTTTTAACCCCTAATATCATGTCATGCTACAAAATAATTTTTTTTAATTGAAGTGTACCAAATGCCTGCTAGGACACAAACTTGAATGTCCAGAGATACTTTTAAAACATGTCAGGGCCCAAATACGAGAAGGTGAGAGCAGGGAAAATAATTGGTGATGATAAATTTGAGGTATCAGGAGCTGCAACAGGTAGTTTTAGGCAAAGACAAAAAAAGATATGTAAACTTGATAAAGAAAAATATTAATTTTAAAAAGAAAAATTATAAAAACACAAGAAAACAAATTACAACAGAAAGTAAAATCAAGAGTTCAAACACATAATCAGATGTCGTACAGGTCTTGAATCTCAATTAATTGGATAACTTTTGTAGTCAGAACTATCTTTTGAGTAACCTTTGCCGTTGTGTAAAAAGAACCAAGTTTGAGCTGAGTGAGCAGAGATGCCCATGGACTCTGCCACTCCAGCAGTAGCTTCACATTTCCCTTGCAAATGTGGCTCTCTCACCACCTGAATTGTCAAAGAGGATCCAGAAGGCATGGGCAGACAAGAGGAGAGATAGATGGATAACCCCCAACTGCATGACTAAACTGAGGATTTTCTGAACAAAAACAAATGCATAAATACTTTTAAAGTTGGAGAAGACTTCAGAAGAGAATATATCTAGCCAATATCTTAATTTTATGGATAGGAATATTATTCCTGAACTCATTAAGATTTCCACCTGAGGCAGTTTATACCAGTGAACCCCAACCTTTTTGGGATTAAGGGACCAGTTTCATAGAAGAAATTTTTCCACAGAACATGAGCAGAGGGAATGGTTTTGGGATGAAACTGTTCCACAAGGAGCGCGCAACCTAGATCCCTCGCATGTGCAGTTCACAAAAGGGTTCAGGCTCCTATGAGAATCTAATGCCACCACTGATTTGACAGGAGGCAGAGCTCAGGTGGTTATACTCACCTGCCTCTCACCGCCTGCTGTGCATTCCAGTTCCTAACAGGCCACAAGCTGGGGTTTGCAGACTCTTGCTTTATATCACCCTAGTGGTTTGATACTCAAAAGATGCATGTGTGAGTTACCTGGGTGGAAAAGTCACAATACACATGGCTAGTCCTCACTCAAGATCTATAGAAAGAAGAGGAGTAATATTATGTGTATTTCAGAAAGTTCTCCCAAGTGACTTTGGTAAGTCTCCTGATGGAAAAGTACTGCACTATGGCACTCAGCTTCAAAATAGAGATACCCTCTGCATAGAGCAGAGTGCAGTGAATCCAGAAAACAGTACCTATTGAACAGTAAGACTGCCACTGAAGACTAAATTGATGTCTCATTTATTTGCATCCTCGTAGTTAACTGGTCAAATCCATTAACATCAACTGGAAGACTGGTAACCCAACATGGCAGAACTAGTAATCAGTCTAAGATATTGTCCAGATGAAAACAGAACTGCTTGGTCTTTCAGAAATAATACAATATTATGAACTCCACAAGAAAAAGCTCATTCTAAATATGAAGTCCTTAGAAATATTTTAGCTTTCCCTAGGAGAGTTTATCCAGGATTCATGGACCACCTAATTAGTGGTTTGTATTGAACTCTTTCCTAATATAATAATGCATTTGATGAATTAAGGAGATATTTTCTACTGAGTAAAATTAATATCAGAGTTAAATTTTAAAATGTTCTTTTTGAGGATTCTAACTTTTCTCTCTCCTTGCTGTGCTGTTACAGAAATGGAACATCGATCAGTTAAAAAGGCTGGCGTTGAGGTCCAGGAAATCAAAGGTTGGTCAGATTCCTCTTATTACTGTAAAGCCAAAGTCTAGCTGTTTTGAATTATTTTATGGCCTTTGATTGCAACTTTAAAAAATACCAGGCTAAAAATATAATCTGGTAAATTATCCATGACTTCTGCTGTGTACTGAGCCTTTAAACCTGTATGTTGCCACTTCTCTTTTTTTGATAAATGGAGCAGTCATAATGAGTTCAAATTACTGATTTCATGTGATGGAAACTGAAGATACAAGAAATCTATAACTCGTGAGCCAGAGATATTCAGAGACGACAAAAAGTCAGCCACTTTTGGGAGTACATCAACCTCAAGCAAGTAGAAAAATACCATTTGGCGTACTTGAAAAGCCTTTCCTTAATAGGCCCTAATATAAAGGAGTAAAAAATATCTGGTGGGTCAGCGCTATAATGATATGAAAAGATTAGCTGTTTCTTTAGCTTCTAACTTAGTACCATTCAGCTCCCAAGATTTATTGAGGGCCTTTTGTGTGTAAGGCACCATAGCAGGTCTAAGGGAAATCAGACTGCACCTGACCTTATAGGCTTATAAGAAAAGAAGGGGAAGTTACATACATACTTACATATATATATATATACACACACACACAAATAACTATATCACTGGTATATAATATCAGGACTAAGGAAATGAGATTCAGCTATTGATAAGCAACCACTGGATTTATATGGAGTCCCTGTCAACTTATTTTGTCTCTTTCCTAGGATCAGTTTATGTTTTTACATTTCTAACATCTGCAGGGTTTTGACATGTACATGTCATTTACAGTTAAGGACTCACCATGAGTTTCTCATGTTACCTAATATTTAAGTAACAAGGGGATTCCATTATTAGTTGCTTTACAAGTAGATATTCAGATACAACCCTAGGCTTACTTGTTTTCTTTTCTCATCAAAGCAGCTGGAAGAGAGATGCAGCAACAGCAAGGGGGAGTTTAAGGATTTTATGTAGGCAGACAAGAAAATATAGCCAGCTCAAGGGGCAGTATAACAGTATAAAATAAATAGCAATTGTTTGGCATTTGCAGAGATTCTACCCAAGTGACACTACTAAGTGGCATTCATATTACACTTATATACTAAGGACGGTTCCTGATCTTCTGGTTGTATGTCTTTGCTATATATAGAATTATTGATAAGTTCTGTTCGTCCTGGAATAAAGATGTTGGGAAAGATCATATTGTTAATGATAGCGATCACTTACAGAGCAGAAACAACGGGCTACACAGAACCTATTAAATTTATTCCTTATACCAACTATGTGATAACCGCTATTTTCCCCATTGTACCTATGAGGAAATTGAGGATCAGAATTACTATTAAGATAGTAAGTGTTAGAGTCAAGTTTTAAACCAAAATCTGTCTGATCCCAAAACCTGCACTCTTAACCACTATTACTATACTGCTGAGGAGACACCGATACTTCTCATTCATTCACTATAAATTCTTTCAAGAGCTGCAGGTTGGGAATGGTTATAGTTTACTCTGAAACATCTAGAATTTTAAAATAGTCTCAAATCATTTCTATTTAAATAGATCTCACCAAAAAATTCTAGGTGGTACTGGTTGGCCTGTTGAGAACAGCTTAGCCATACTGACCTCATCTTAGCTGGTCAATGAAGGATAGACAATGCTGGCATGTAGGCCATTTCCTCTCTCCTGTGTGCACACCACTGAGTCCAGTTGATCAGAAACCTTCCGGCTTTGTAGTCAAACCGAGCAGTTCAAACAGTAAATTTTATTGAAATGTCTTGCCTTGACAGTCCAGTTTTAATAGTTAACCAAACTCAAATGAAATTGTCTCTTCTTCTTTGAAACCCATATGACTCTCATTAAACCTTTTTTTAAAGATTATATTCTTATTACAAAGGTAACATAAATCATGCTGTATCTCTAGATCCTTATGTTTTATCAATATCTTGAAGCTCAATTCAAACCACCCATTATAAAAGAGAAGGGAAAACACAAATTTCAGACTTAATCATCTTGTAGTTACATGTTAATTTTAAATCCCCAAATTTGAGTTGCCTTTGATAACACTTGTTCCTACTATGAATGGTCATGTAACTAATTACTAATAAGAGGTTTTAGAGCCAGTGTTCTAAGGAAGTTGTAAGGATGAGATAATTTGGGATGATTAAAAAAACCGGTGAAAAAGATTTAAATTTTCAAATAGTTACTAGAGATAAAAGAGGTATATCAATATCTCACCAAAGCATAGCTCTCACACCCAAACCCACCCCCCAGTTAAAGATGATAATGACCAATCACTTTCAATAAAACTTTTTAAAAAGAAAAAAAACCTCCTTAGTGCAGTTAGCTTCTTAGGCCTTGTGGTAAGCAACACATTGTAAGGACGCACATATACATTTAAGAAAAAAGATTTCTTTGGTGCTATATGCCCTTTTCATGTCTCCTAACCAGTTACTTCCTAGTGTGCCATTTGCCTTTAGCCTTCAGTTCTGTCTGTGATGAACTGGGAAACAATTGGTATACTGCTGTAGTAAGACTGTCCTTCCCTTCCTGTCCCAGTTATTCCAATTTCAAGTGGTCTCTATACTTCTAGGGGGAGAGAGATTTGCACATTACATGTATATATGTGCACTCGCACAGGAATGCGGCCAGCCTCCCTTTCTAAATGCATTGCTTTAAAGAAGAAGAAAAAAGCTGTCATACATCAGCTTTTAGAAAATTTAGATATTTCCAAATATCTATAGAGCTTCTACCAGGGCTTGCATTCTTATAAGATTTTAAGGTATGTTTATTCTAGCTAGAATACAAGTGGCATCTTATATGACAGAAAAATGGTCATTCTAGGTGCCTCCTATTTTCCAGAAACCTAGTGTTCTGGCTAATCTTAGAGCTTCTTCACTCTTCATTCATCATGGAGGCTCCAAATTACTGGGATTTTAAACAAAATAATTTCGTATAAAGAGCGAAAGTGGCAGAATTTGGATTATTCTTCATGCTTTCAGTGGGATTCTTAGGCTCCTGAATTATAATTATTGTTTTAGGGATTTTATCCCACATATAAGTGCTCTTGTGAAGAGCAGAAATATTGCTATTTTTTCCTTTAGAATGGAACATTTTAAATTTTTAGGCTTTTAAGAAAAATAGAAAGCATCTTTTAAATCTTAAATATATTTCAGCTGGTTCCGGAAGTTAGAATGTTCCAGTATTTTTAGTAGATAACACTCAAAATATCAGAAGTGATGTGAAAATCAAGAATTTCTTAAGTCCTGTGTATGTATTCTATCTTAGCAAGGTCTTTGCCTCATTCTCATTACTTTCTGTGAATGCTAAACTGATTCTTCTAGTCTTTCACCTGTGTCATCCACAGTTGCTTCCATTTAATGGTGCCAATTCTGGTTCTGCCTTATCCATGAAAATATATGAGCTGGTATAGCCGTTGTATATTAGGTACAGATAAACTTACTAAATGACAGGCAGAAAATGCTAGGTAACTACTCTGGTAATACCTACCTTCAAACAGAAACAAACCTTTCTTCCAAAAGGAGCAAGTTCTTAAATGCCAACCTACATCTTTGGCCTAGGTTTTTTAATTCCATGATCTATTTATTGCAATTTTCTTATTTAAATGTAGAGTTAAGTTTAAATATAGAGCAATTTTGTAACCTTTCCTATAGTAATCCAAAAAACAGACAAAATAATTAGTTCTCAGAAAGAGTAGAAATCACACCTGTATTCCCCTCAGAAACTAGACATAGAAGTTCTGTTTGAGCCATCTCGAGGTCTGTGAACCAACCCCTTTCCTTCTCTCCCTTTCAAGTTTGAAGAGTCACATGAGTGGACAAAGAAAGCAAAGGATGGTCTCCCTTTAGCTATAGTACAGGGAAGGAAAGGAGAACTATGAGGTCATCTGCAAAATGGCAATGGTAGTAATAGTGCCTACTCATAGGCTTGGTGTGATGTTTAAAGGAAAATGATGCCTGACATGGTATAAGTACTCAATAGATGTAATTGAGACTATAAAAGAGGCTGGCTCAGAACGTTGAAGCAAAAAGTTGGAACCTGCCATCTGTTTGTATTATAAATTATGTTGACAGTGTCTCAAATAATTTGGGAAACATGTCCTTAGAAGAGTGTCCAGCAACCTACTAAGCTGAGTCTATACCTATTAAACATTAACCAATGACTTTCCTGATTTTGTTAGCCCTACCATTTTGTCAAAATCTCCCTGAGGCCTTACAATGCATTCTGTATCATAGGGCAGAAGGGCATACCAAGAAGCTGAAATTTCAGAAATTTATGACCTGTGAGTCTTCCTGCAAATGTGGTTGTAACTTTTAGTCTGGGCAAATTCTTACCAGCCTTCATACATTAGAGTTTCTGTACAAACACACATATGTGCTGCTTGTAGGGCAAGGATGTTTCAAGGCTCAACCTCATTTTCATGTCGTTAGTTATTAAGATCACTGCAGCAGCTTATATTGTTTCATTGCATCAATTTCCCAAACAGTACTTAAGGCTTGATACCTACCCAGTATCTGCCAGTGTTACACAATGGTTGTAGTTATTATAATAGTCATTAGTTCTTTTCATCACTAACAAAAGGATATACAGTTCATCTGTCTGTACTCACGTTTTGCTGAAAACAATATAAAAGGGCCTGAAAAGGACATAATTTCTTTTATCTTTTATAATCCTAGTATTGATGTGTGCACCTATACATGTGAAGTACCAAAAATTAATTGAACATGAAAAATATTTTTAAATTAAAGATACAAGGAAACAAACACTTATTATATACATTTTTATGACAGGCATTTACATCCTATGAAGGAGATCCTATTACTACAGTTTTATAGATGAAGTTACTATGGCCCAGATAATTTAAGTAACTTGCCCAAAGTTATACAGCTAGTATACAGGAGAATTGGGATTTGTGTCCAAGTTTGTTTGATTCCAGTATGTACTCCAGTTCTTTCCCCTACACAGTACTGCCTTGTTAATTTTACCTTTGGAAAAATACAAAAGGATCTATGTTCTGTGGAATTATAGCTCAACAGCGTATTAAAGGTAGAACAAAAGAAAACTAATGTGGAGGTGAAAACCCATTCAGTGGAAATAACTAATCACAATGCCTGCTGCCAGCTTGGTAGTTTCAGATATTGAAACATGAACCCCATGTACACTGGAGTCAACAAGTTCTTTGTGAACAGTTATTGATTTGACCGGGTGGGGGTGGGTAAGAGGGTTATGAAATCTTTGAGTCAGTTGAATATTGTGAACTCTTCTTTCCCTGAAGAAGCCGAGGCAGTTGTTGAAACCAAAATGGAGAACAAACCCACCTCCTCAGAATTGCAGAAGATGCAAGAGAAACAGAAACTGATCAAAGAGCCAGGCTCGGGAGTGCCCGTTGTTCTCATTACAACCCTTCTGGTTATTCCGGTGGTTGTCCTGCTGGCCATTGCCATATTTATTCGGTGGAAAAAATCAAGGGCCTTTGGAGGCAAGTAAAATGAGCCCCGTGAACTTGGAACCTGCCTTTGAAAGAATGTTTGGCCTAATTATCCTCAGGAGTTTTCCTGGGATTTTTTTCACTGTCTTTGTTTTTGTTTGTTTGTTTGTTTTTGTTTTTTTTAAATGCTCTCTACTATTTTTGATGTTATTTGTCTATGTTCCAAATATTGCCCCTAGTTAACATCACAATAAAAAATATTATCTGGAGACTATGAAATTTGGATAGTTAGATTAAAATATAACCTTTCATAACACCTTTTAGCAATTGGCTTAAGCCCAAGTAATGTCTCCATATGAAATTGTAGGTAGTAGAGTCAGTATAAATTAGCTGAAGTGTCAGAGAGGAGGAGATATCTGCTGTTAGAAAGAGGCGCAGTCCTGAAAGTACCTGGGTCAGTTTTTGGGCTTGTGTTTTTCTCCCATTAGGCTGGCTTTAGCTCCTAGCTACATGACCATGGGCAAGTTACTTAATCTCTCCAGACCAGTTTTCTCGTAAAAATAAAGTGAGGATAAAATAGTTACCTTACAAGGTTGTATAAAGATTAGATGAAATAATGTACATAAGCATTTGTCAGGATACCTGGAACCTAGTCAGTACTTAATTAATACCACCAATGATTACGATGAATAATCATTGGTAATAAAGTAATAAAAGGCATAAGAAGTGATTTTAGAACTTGCCTTAAGCCTTAGTTTTCTCAGAAAATTAATTATTTCTGTAACAAACCATTTGGTGGTTTTTGAATTGTCATAATTTAGACCATCAGCCTTCCATAACTGACCAAGGCAGAGTCCAACACCGGAGTTAGTATTTTACAAAATCATTATCACAATACAGGATCCAACAGCTGAGTTTATTTTAGGACATCCAAATAAATAAAGAAATAACCCAACCCATGCTTCTCACCTCTCAACAGCAGTCCCTTGGCTGGGTCCCCCAGGTCCTAGAGCAAGTATATAGCTGTGTGTGGGAAGAAATCCATGGACCAGGGAGAGAGGCAGCATTTGATCAAAAAACAGCATCTGACCCTATTTCAGGTCAGGGCAGCCATGGCAGGGATTCAGTGCCCCTGGCAAAGCCCTGACACAGAAAAAGGTGTGGAAACAGAAAACAGAAAATTTAATACGTTGTAAAAGGGAATCTTTTGTGGACTTTGTTTTGCTTTCCATCTGCCGTCAATAAATCTCTGCAAAAATATAGGTAACTCTTCCCAAAAAGGCCTTCTATTGAGTCCATGTTACAGATCTGGAACTGTCATAAGTGGGGGCAAAGAGAAATAAACGTAGTCATTGTCTTCATGGGGTTAGATAGATGCTTCAAAAGAGCAAGGGTACGTATCTTAATTACTGATATGTCCCCAACACAAATAATAGTTCCTGATACTAGTGGTTTAATAAATAGTTGAAAGAATGAATGAATAAATCAATGGAGCTCACAGAATAGGTAACATATGAAAGAGACACTAAACAAAAAAGTTATAGTAGAGGGTGGTAAGTGCAGGGATAAATACAGAGTAATAGGAACGGTAAGACTTCGGGGCAGGTGGCAGGAATGGTGGTAACCAACCCAACCTGGCAGAAGCAGTGGCTAGGGAATCAGGAAGGTTTGGTCTCTCCTGTTTGTTATTAAGCACACGTGACATCGCACTGTTACATCATGCTGACTTTATAGGAATGTGCTCGGAAGATAGAGACCCAGGCTGAACCATAGAAAATTGCTGTTATTTGACCGTGTTTTATTTAGAAAAATTGCAGTTTCATATGGCTCCATCTAATACATTTAATTCTAAAAGTAGATCAGCTTCTCACTTTTTTCTAAATTTGTTCTTGATAGATCTTATCCAGTTTATTTTAAGGTTATTAAAAACCCTAATAAAGGACCTTCCGTTTATTCAACATTCCTTATTATGTATTGACTCCATATCAGACACTGTGCTAAGCACAGGGGGATACAAAACTAAGTAATGTCCCTCATATTTGTAGAACTTAAAATCTAATTTGTTGGCTTTCTAACAGTCTTACCAGATTCTTCTTCCCCTTGTTGAATATTTCTTTCCACATCACTGTCTTCTCCCTTTCCTCTCATCGCCGCTATCTTTTACCATGATGCTGCCTTCAGTGCTGGTTAAAGACCTAACAGGACAACCGCAGGCCTGACCTTCCTGACCGTAGCCCATGAGGGAGTGATGAAGCAAGGGAAAGCGTGCAGGGAGAAGACACACACAGCAAGGGAAAAATGAAACCCGTTGGGAGTTCTGCCTCCCCATAAGGAAAGAGAGTCTATCCTTTATGGAGATAGGCAGCCCTACTGGGAACGTTTAGGTTGCCTACTATGCTTGGAAAATACTCAGGGTATCACGTCCTTTCCCTTTACTTATGTCTTACACAAAGCAGAAATGATGTACATGGATCCAGAGCTTTCTCAAGCAGGACATGTATTGTTTGTTGAAAGAGCAAAGCTGGAGGCAAATATTCCTAAATTGTAATAACCAAAGAGTCAAAAACTTTACAAATTATTGGTAATAATTCTTTCCTGACAAAAAAAGAGCTATGATTTATTGAGCATTTACTGTATATTTACAGGTACTGTTCTAAATGTGTCACATGCAGTGTCTGATCTCAGCCTTTAGACAGACAGGGATTCTCCTTGACCTTTCTTTTCTCAGAGGAGAAAACTGAAGCTCATTTATCAAGGTCGCACAGCCAGTGAGAGACACGGGTAGGAGTCAAACCCAGCTTGGACCCTTTATGTATGTCTAGAAAATATACCGCCTTTCTTAAAAATTAGAATTGCATAAAGACAAGAGCCAGGCATTGCTTTATTATTTACAAGTTCCTGATTTTAAGTTGGAAATTGAGTGTATGGGTTGAGGAAGATGACTGGGACTCATTTTGAAATGTGCCATCTTTTTCTGGCAGATTCTGAACACAAACTTGAGACAAGTTCAGGAAGAGTACTGGGAAGATTTAGAGGTATGCCTATGACCTTTTAGAATCCTTCATTTATAGTTGAAAGTCAACGAGCACATGTCTTTTAAAAGGCAAGGAGATATTTCATATTTTGTCTTTGAAGATAAAACACCTCGTATGCAGTTTAGCATCCCCCCAGAGTAAATGCAGAATGCACACCATAAACTAAACCGAAGTGCATGCATCTGGCAGCAGATTTCTGTTTTATATTTCCCATTTTGCTATTCTGTATTATCTAATTCTCTTCCCCTGCCTTTTACCTGGTTTAATTTGTCTTCAGTAAATTTTCTGTCACTCATGTTGGCATGTTTGTCATGGTGAAGATGACCTTTTCATAAAGTCATTGAAATGAGGACCTCCTCCAGGGAGGCTAGTTCTGTACAGAGAGCTGGAGAAAAGCAGGAGGTGAAAGTGAATCTGATATATTCCTGCAGAAACACATAATACTCAGGAGCTTTGGTTTTTCTTTTTCTTTTCTTTGATAGTAGTATCTGTATGGCTCTGTAGGATAAGTCTCTCTGTTTTTCTATTTTATTTTTAAGAATAAATAAAATAATCCACCCTTTTTCATCCCCACCTTCTGACTTTGTTTACCATTTAATAATTTACAAGGAAACAGAATCATTGCTGCAAACATTACCCAATTCTATTATTGTTTGCTTTTTTTAGGAAAGGGAGGTAAAGGCTTAAACCTTGGAAATTTCTTTGCAAGCCGTAAAGGCTACAGTCGAAAAGGGTTTGACCGCCTTAGCACCGAGGGCAGTGACCAAGAGAAAGAGGAGGATGATGGAAGTGAATCAGAAGAGGAGTATTCAGCACCTCTGCCTGCACCCGTACCTTCCTCCTCCTGAAAACCAAACTTTGATTTAGATTGAGTGAGATTTACCCAGAATGCCAGATTCCTTTCCCTTTAGCACGGGTTAAAGTTCTGTATATTTAAGTGTAAACTGTACTAGTCTATGTGGGACTGTACACACTTTATTTACTTCCTTTTGGTTAAGTTGGCTTCTGTTTCTAGTTGAGGAGTTTCCTAAAAGTTCATAACAGTGCCATTGTCTTTATATGAACATAGACTAGAGAAACAGTCCTCTTTTCCATCATAGTACTAATCTAGCTATGGAAGATTTGCCCATTTACACTTTTGAGACCTTTTGGTGGATGTAAATAACCCTATTCTTTGCTTGAACACAGTATTTTCCCAATAGCACTTTCATTGCCAGTGTCTTTCTTTGGTGCCTTTCCTGTTCAGCATTCTCAGCCTGTGGCAGTAAAGAGAAACTTTGTGCTACATGACGACAAAGCTGCTAAATCTCCTATTTTTTTAAAAATCACTAACATTATATTGCAATGAGGGAAATAAAAAAGTCTCTATTTAAATTGTTTTTTAAATTTTCTTTTTCAGTTGGTGTGTTTCTGGGATGTCTTATTTTTAGATGGTTACACTGTTAGAACACTATTTTCAGAATCTGAATGTAATTTGTGTAATAAAGTGTTTTCAGAGCATTAGCTGTCAGAGTGTATTTTGCAGTTTTTGCACATTTGCAGGTTTTGTATACAACTTTTTAATAATTACACAAACTCACAAATAATAGTGAAACTTACTCAATGTCTTCAACCAAAAGAAATGTGTGTATTGTACAAAATTTAGAAGATACTTTGTTATGTAGCCAATATAAATTAAAAAACAGCCTGAGTTTACATACTTTTGTAAAGTCAGGCTCTTCTAAAATCCAAAGAGGGTTTGTGCCTGTATATCAATCAGAGGGTAAACACTTTAATAAAAGGTGATCCACAGCTAAGAGGAAACCTGTCTCAAATTACATATACAAATGAGCCATCAGTAGGGATCACTACTAATAGTTTTCCTTTTAAAGAATAATGTCAGGCCAGGTACAGTGGCTCAAGACTATAATCCGAGGACTTTGGAAGGTCAAGCAGAAGGATTGTTTGCGCCCAGAAATTCCAAGCTGCAGTGAACTATGATCAATCCACTGTACTCCAGCCTAGGCTACAGAGTGAGATCCTTTCTCTAAAATACAATAAAATTCCCATATATCCATTGGAATATATTCATCTCTTACAGTGAGTGCAGATTAGTTTTAAAACATCTTTTTCATAATTCATCAATGCAAGTTAGTAAGAACCAGATAATTTTCTATTTTAAAATGTTGGGAATCTAGAACTCTTTTTTTTTTTTTTTAATTCCAACTTGTTTTTCAGGCATCATAGTAGTTGGAATAATACAGATATAACTGACTAGTCGTAAAGCACATGAGAGTACAAGAAGGGAAATTTGGAAGCAATAAGTCTGCTAGGGCATTACAATCCTGTACTAGAACTCCATCTTCATTCTGCTATCCTGGGTTAATTAAAGATGGTAGCCTAGAAAGGAGTGAACGACATTGACTTCAAGCAATTTTTCCACTGATTATTCTTGGCTGAAATTCATTTATTGAGTCAGAGATTGCACTGCCTGGGAAATGCCCCAAAGAGTGAATTCTAGGCCTGGCCACAGTAGAATCACCTGGAGAATTTAAGAAGAAATTGTTGGGCACTCTTTCCAGCAATCTTTATTTAGTTGGCTTATAAGGGAATACAGGTATAGTTTATGTTTTTAAATTTGTCCAGGTGTTTTCTGCAGTCACAGTTGGAAACCATTGTCTTTGAGAATGGCTATTCTACCTTGCCAGTTACAATAAGTAGGTAGCTATATTTTCACATAAATTACAGTTTAAAGATTGTTTGGACGGGGGAAAACAGGATCTGAGGTGTTTTGATATGACTGTAAGTACCAAAATCTGAATGCCTTAATTGTTCAGTGTGTTAAATTGGAGAATTAAAGTGGGCATAATTGACTTATTAAGAAAGCA
The DNA here is from genome assembly GCA_036589455.1 of Ateles fusciceps. Lineage (NCBI taxonomy): Eukaryota > Metazoa > Chordata > Mammalia > Primates > Atelidae > Ateles > Ateles fusciceps. The sequence continues at coordinate 69,996 of JAZHEH010001427.1, forward strand.
AAGGGAAACAACTGTGCTTTCATTTTTTTCTTCTATTAAAATACCTGGAGAATATGATTTGGGAAAGTTAAAAGAGAAGCTTGTCATTCACCGAGTTGGCCCTGAATTATCATTTGCATAAAATATTTTATTCTAAGCATTCCTCTTTTGTTTATTAAATCAGCATATTATTTTTCAAAATTACCATGTGTCTTTTAACTCTCATCCAGATGTTGTATAAAATCAAATATTTAGGAAGCTGAATGACAATGAAATCCATAGACTTTGTATTAGGGCTTATTTCCCAGACTGTCGCCTACATAGTGCTCAAAGGTGATGTAGCGTATAGCAATACTTCTCAAACTTTAATGTGGGTAAGAATCAACAGTGAGTACTTATTTTCAAAGTACTAACTTGGTCCCATTTCCATAGTTTTTGATTCACTACATTGGGTGGGTCCTAGAAATCTCCATTTTTAAGAAGCATTCCTGGTGATTTGAATTCAGGTATTCCATGGTTCATCTCCAAGAAACATAGTGCTACAGACAGTAGCTGAACCTTAAAACATTCTTAGGCACAGAAAGTAATATTCTCAAAGATGTGGTCTCTGTAGAGTGATGGTTAGGCCTAGAAGTCATCAACCCCAGTGCCTCAAACTCAGATCACAAAAAGACCCAGATGCAAATTATCTTCAGGGCCAGAACTCAGCAGCAGCTTCTTCCTTTAGTCCCCTGATGCTCTTTATTCCACCAGGGGAAATAAGTTAGGTGCGTGGAAAGGCCACTAGTGGCCTCCCTAGAACCTTCTTTTTATTTTTGAATCACATCTAAAAGCTAGAATAAGTAAATCTATTTGGTGTGTTTTTATAGCATCATGATTTAATTAAAAGAACAATTACTGATGATGGTAAATGTGACTCCCCTTCATGGCCTTAAAAATTTTGAAACACCAAAACACAAAGATGTCTATCACATATCCAAAGTACTGATATAAAAAAAGGACATGCATTTTTCTGGGTTTCAAAATTGACTATACACTGTACCATCACACAGAAAGGACTTACCAATGAACACCTAATAAGAAAGTGCTCATATTCAGATATACCAAGATATAATACAAAATAGAAGGAGCTTATAAAAAACAAGTATGACAATAGAACCCTTTTTGTTTCTGAACAAACATGCAAACTCCTTTAAAATGAATAAGCCATATAAGACTTGCTATATTTGATGACACTGTGTCAGTCCAGTGTTAGTTTCTAGCCCTCGTTGTGGAAGGTGACAGCAGTCATGGCGATGTTTGAGCAGATGAGAGCCAGTGTGGACAAGTTGCTCAAGGGTGTCAACAGGTACAGTCCTGAGAACCTGGCCACCCTGGAGCACTATTTGGAGATGGAGGCCAACAAAAATATCTATGATCTGGAAGCCAACCCGGCTGTCCTGAAGCTGTACTAGTCCAACCCGGGGTTTTTTCAGACCATAGTTATGCCCAGATCCATCTGAAAGCCCTCACCAACCTGCCACCTACCAACTTCACCCTGAGTAAGTATGTGATTGGCCAGGCACATCAAGAAGAGGGGCCATCCGACAGATTTTTACCTCAGTAACCAGCTGGAGACCTGCCATTTCCAGGCCTTCTGGCAAGTCCTGGATGAAAGCATGGACCGCTTAGAAGGTATAACTGGCTTTGAAGACTTTGTCCAAATGTTTATCTGCCCTTTCGTGGGTATCCCTTACCAGCACATCAGTTGCTGGCTACTGGCTGAGATGCTCGGGTATCTGTCGGACAGCCAGCTGAAGGTGCAGGTGAGAAAATAAAGCTGGAGTGCCGATGAGTCAGGGCAGATCTTCATCTGCAGCCAGGAAAAAGCATTAAGCCCAAGAACTTTGTGGAGGAGATAGACTTTGACAGTGTGTCCAGCATCATGGCCTCCTTCCAGTAACTGCAGGTGTTTAATAAAGATTTGTGGTCTTAAAAAAATACTATCTTTTATTATACTATATAATTCTCCATGCCTTTAAAATATATATATTGTCTAGGAAACTGATGGGTAAGTTGGGTCCTTTCTGATCCTGGTTCTAGCCTCATACTCCTTTGCCTAATAATTTTAGTTTCTTAGCAGGAGATTTCTCATGATAAAAACTCCCTGTTGTTGTGATTCTCTGCTTTGTTTATTTGGTAATTAATCTGTCCTCTATAACTGGAAGAGAGTGTCAAGCATGCATGTAGCTAGAACAACACAATCGCACTGGTTCTTACAACTCACTTATACTTCTAGATAAGACAGTGCTATTCAACAGAATGGCCCAGTCTGAGCCATTCCATTAAGTTTGCAAAGAACACTGGGTTGAGGTCAGAAAAGATCTGAAATTTTGAGTTCTAGATTTGATTATTTCATATACCATTGTCTTAGGCTTCTTTAGTAATCACAAATAAATTCAAACACGTTTAAGAACTAAATATGTTCTTGTTATAAATTATTGTTATTAAGAATTACTGATATATAATACATGATGAAAATAATCACAAATTAGCAATTTATCAATAAAAAGTATTATTATTGTTTGATTCATATAACTGAAAAGCCCAGGCCTGGCTAGATCTAGAGACTCAGATGACACAAACAGGATTTGGCTTCCCTCTCAGTTTGGCTTTCTTTTATATAGGATTTACCTTCATTCAGACTCTCCATAACTGTGGTAATGTCATAGGATCCAGCCTGGATCCCACATCTGCCAAGGGCGAGCAAGGTGCAGAGGAGCAAAGGGTGTATAAGTGAGAAAGTATGGGGTCCAGCCACTGCACAGCCAGGTATGCTGGCTGTGGCGGGGCAGGTACCTCTCAGTGCTGGCACAGGCCCTGGCTCCCTGTGAGGCTGCAGCTGGACCAGATATACCCCAAGTGGCTTCCACTGTGGGAACTGGGGACCACAGTGGTGCCCAGAAGCTTGGAGATGCCAGGAACTGCAGAGCCCCAAAGAGGGTGTCACTGCCCTGGCTCAGGAGTTCCTAGGTCTGGGCTCCTTGAAGGGCCACAGCTCAACTCTCCTTCTTTCTTCTCTCCTTCTTGTCACCCATAACATGGTGAGCAAGGGGTATGTTTCAGCCCTGTTTGTGTTACCACTCTTCAGTTCCACCATTAGGCAGGTCCCATGTTCTTATCTCACATCCAGGAAGAATGAGGTATGTGGACAATTGGAGGGTGAGTAAAGTGAAGAGGTGTTTTATTAAGTGACAGTACAGCTCTCAGGAGACCCAAAATGAGTAGCTACTTTCTGCAGGCAGGTCATCCTAATGAGTGCAGCTCTCAGTGGAGAGGAGAACTGGACTGGGTGAGCTCCTCTCTGCAGGGAGATCATCCTGACGTCTGCTCAGCTCTCAGCCGAGAGGAGGAGACCCACAGGAGGGAGCTCCTCTCTGCAGGCAGGTCCTTGCAACGTCTGCTCAACTCAGCTGAGAGGAGACCCACAGTGAGTAGTTCTTCTCTGCAGGAAGATCCTCCTGATGCCCTAGTCTGGCTGAGTCCAGGGTTTTTATGGGCTTTGGAGGAGAGGAAGTGCATGTTGATTGTTCCATGGGCAGCCAAGGGTAAGCTAGGAAAAGCACCGTAAGTTCTCACTCTGGTCTTCAGAACTGGCAGTCTAGGCCTCAGGCTTCATGCCATCCCAGACCTGAAGGTGGGGCTTCACCTGAGACCTGCCCCTTTCTGCCCAGAAGCCTGTCTGCCTCCTTCTGCCTTCAATCTGCTGTCCCTGACATCCAAACTGTTAATGCCCGGGGGCACACTCAGACCCATACCAAGCTGCCCTCACCAACCTCTCTGCCTCTCTGCTGTGCTCATTAATGCCCAAAGTCCAGAGGGGGCCAGGGTGGCAGGGGGCTGGCATGTCAGCACTGCTCCAAGCATGTACACACCCAGCCAGGTCATGACAGCACCTGGGCTTGGCTTCATCTTTGCTCTGAAATCACAGTGGGTGCCAGGATCAGGGAGAGGCCAGGCAGTGAAAGCAGGCACTTCTAAGCCTGTGGGGGCAAGCAGGGCTTCCTGGGCCCCGGAAGATGCAGAGATGGCTAGGTCCACAGTGATAACTGGGCAGTTACAGCCCCCTCCAGCTTGGAAGGAGGTGAGGCTTCTTCCTTCCAGGCTCCTGCAGGCTCCATGGGGCATGTAGCCCTGGCTACACCTCCCTAATAACAGCCAGAGTCATGGCAGCCTGTACCTAGACTGGCCATGGCTGCCATCAGTCATAAAGAGAGGTGGCAGCCAGTAGTTCTAGATTTAGATACTACCAGCATTTACTCTGACATATATAGCTTCTCTTTCCAAAGAGTTCCAATACACTAACTGGACTAATTTGGTTCATGTGTATCTTAGTCAGTTTTGTGTTACTATAAAATAATACCTGAAGCTGGGTAATTTATACATGAAAGAGGTATATTTGGCTCATGGCTCAGCAGGCTATACAAGAAGCATGGAACTGGCATCTGCATTTGGTGGGGGCCTCAGGCTGCTTCTGCTCATGGTGGAGGGTGAAGGAGAGCCAGCATATGCAGAGATTGTATGGGGAAAGAGGAAGCAAGAGAGAGGGGAGAAGGTGTCAGGCTTCTTTTAACAACCAGCTCTGGAGGGAGATAATAGAGTGAGAACTCACCACAAGAGAGAGCATTAATCTGTTCATGAGGGATCTGCCCCCATGACCCAAACACTTCCTGTTAGGTCCCACTTCTGACATTGGGGATCAAATTTCAATATGAAATTGGGTTGGAACAAACCATATCCAAACTATAGTAATGTGCCAACCCCAGAACCAGTCATTGATGTCAAGGAAAATGTGATGCTGGATTAGCCAAGCCTCCACGGAGCCAGGGGCAGAGTTAGGTTCCACAGTAACTACACTGACGGTGCAGAAAGATTGGTTTTCCCGAAGAAAACAGGATACTATTGCTAGTTGAATTAGAGCAGATTCTATGGAGGAAAAAAAAAGAGTGGATATTCACTACTGTTATATTGGATCTTAACACTTAACCATTATATTTCTCAGATAATGGGGTTTACTATAATAGCTATTTGTGTGAGGTTTAAATTATTACATTAAAAAGAGACGCTTTATGATTGTCTATATCAGTGCATATATAAGATAGCCACAAATTCCCACAAACAATATTGAACACCAGAAGAAATGTTAAGCTTTGTTTTGCTGAAGTAACAATGAAAACCAAAAAATATACAGATGTCCAAGAGCAGAGATTTGAGGCTTAGAAGCTGTCTTTATACTATGATATTTACCCAGAAAAGGTTGATGGAAACTTTCAGTGAATAAGAGACGAAATGATCAAGAACCAAAATTTGATGTTCAGTGAATACTATTTATTGTGAAACAAGCATGCAAGCAAATTACAATGTTCTGTTGTCTTCACCCTTTTCTGAATCCATAATTTTGAGGGAGTTCTCAGATAACGATTTTCTAATTCTAACATTTCATCTTTACTTATTTGCTTACATTCTTCCGTAAATGACTGAGTCTTACTCTCCCACCCTAAGAGAATTTGGCACCATCCATTCAGGTGCATAAAATAATTTCCTCATTTTATTTGTAAGCAATACGACATGCACCCAAAATTCATGCTATAAATATGGTCAGATATCTTGTTTTCCTACTTAATTACTCATGTCCTTACAGCTCTTATTGGCAAAAAGTCAATTATCAGACTTTCATTGGTTGGCTTCCCCCTCTTTCCCGCCTCTGGAATTGTTAAAAAAATAAAAAAAGAAACAATAAAAATAAAAAATAAACACAGACAAAAAACAAGACGACAAAAGAAAACAACTTATGTCCCTTTAAAAAGCATGGATAGACTCAGCGGTAGATTTCCAGATGCAAAAATGGCATACTCGGGTCTAAGGCAACCATGCTGCAATTGCACCTTGCTGCCTCATGATGTCACTGATGAAGATTCTTATCTATTAATACATCAGTTCTAAAAATACTTGCTACCCTGCTAGCTGCCCTAATTCAGACCACCCTCCCTGAGTGCTGTGGGTAGTTTCTAAGGGCCGACCTTTTTAGTGCTAGGTTCTTTTAGTTCACACAGGCCCAGGAGTCCTTGGTCAGGGCTGATTCTCATATCTGTGCTTCATGGACACAAAATTATCACCTGGCTTTCCTTCTTATAATCCATATTGGGGTCAGGAGCTTCTGCTGTTAAACCTCAAAACCCAGAGTTATATCAGTCCTTCTTTACTAGAAATGGGCTAGCTGTTGTGCTCTGTATCCCTTTCTCAGAGATATTCTTTCGTGAGTCTCAAGTACCCAACTCTACCTAGCCAGAGACACTTCCTTCCATGATTCGAAGGCGATTTCTGACACCTGTTTGTCATTTAGCAAACGCTGCTGAATGTCTCACAAACAAAAAACTATGTTCTGAGGACACAGTGGTAAAGGGCAATACCCTAGCTCTATTGAGATTTATATTTGAATGGCATGCACATTTTACCTCTTACTGTTTTTTTTTTTCTTAGTAAAAAAGAACAAAACTAAAATGTAGCCCGGCTGGGCAGCTCAGTCATACATTAATGGATTTTTGTTAATGAGGCTCAAATAAAAGAATTAACTAATCTAGTTATACTAATCCCAATGCCACCTTAGGTTAATTTAGTTTCTGGCACTTTGAATTTTCAGAGTTTATTTTCTCTTGTATTATATTTCCCAAAAGTCATAGAATTCTTAGAAATCTTTTGGAGTTTCAAATTTTCAGAGTCTTGTTCTGATACTTGTTTGGCCTCCATTTGAAAGAAAGAGATCCTTTCTTAAAAGCAAAACCACAATTCTCACATCTGTGATAAAATATGGTACCCAGGTAATCCAATTAAGAGTAAATGAAAGAAAGGTAAAGGATTCATTCAACAGACATTAATTACGTTTATTTGCAAAATAAAAAGATTAAAAAAGCACAGAACCCCTAAAGGGTCTGTAATCTAGTAAGGTAGCTAAAATAAGCCTATGACTAATTAGAGTATAAGGCATAAGAAAAATACATGCAAAATGTCATCAAATTGTTATTGAAGAGCAGAAAGACTTCATTAAAAAGCCAGTATTTGAGTAAGTAGAGGAGGATTATTGGAAAATGCTTGGTATAGTAGGGGATTAACAACAGGGCTATATTCCATTGCACTCAGGGTAGTTAAGGGTAGCAGTAGTAGATGGGCTGGAAAGCCAGGCTGATATACCTAGAAATGTTTCAAAACCTTGAGAAGGAATTGGAATGCAACTGCATTTTACATACTTGATTTTATCATACATGTTAATAAGCTGAGATATGTTAGTAAAAGCAAAAAAGTGGGTTTTTTTATTGAACAGAATGAAGAAAACAAATTACACTTGGAATAAAATCTCAAGTTAATCTGAATTCTTAGGAAAAGGCGTATTCTATATAAATACTGGATAAAAGCTCTTTATCAGACATACGATTTGCAAATATTTTCTCTTAGTATGTGGGCAACATTTTCATTCTCTCAGCCTTGTCTTTCAAAGGGAAGTTTTAAATTTTGTATTTAATTTTTATCTCTCTCTCTCTCCTTGTGTGTGCGTGTGTGTGTATGTCTTTGTGTTTCTATCTTTCTCTTTCTTTGTATCTCCAGCCCATAGCTCTGCTTTCCTCAGTGTTGGCTTTATTCTCTAGAATGTTTTTCTATGTGATATAAAAACGTCTGTAATTGATGTCTGTAAAAATTTAGAGAGAAAGACTCCTCTATGCATCCCATATCTATATCAATCCCCAAAAGGATTCAGAAACACAAGAACACTAGCATTTTTTTTCTCAGAAATAACAACAGATAGAAAAACTTAACCATTAGTCCTTGCAGCTCACTATTTCAAGAGAGGAAACTTTTCCTTAAAGTCTTTAAGAAAGTTTCTGTCACGTGTATCATGAGGTCATTTCTGTGCTAATCCATAGCAAAGAATGGTCCATGGTTCCACAGGAGAAGTGCTAGCCACTTAAAGAAAATTTGGATAGGAAAAGAAAATGGTTGCTAAATAGACGACAAACAATCCACTACAGGTTGGCCACAGTTCATGTTTAGAAAATAATACTTGTTTATTGATGGATATCTGCTAAGCTCCTTGACCTCAAGTATCTCACAATCTAGAGGGAAAATAAAGCATAAATGCACTATATTAAGTTTAGTGATGGATGTAGACAGACATTTGACAAAGTTCAGAGTGAAGAATCATAGAAAGTGTATGTTAATGTTCAAGAAAACAGAAAATAATTTAAACGAAAGTTGTAGGTAGAAGTTGGTATTGGAGAACTTTGCACAGCTCTCTAGTAGTAAATTAGCTTTTTAAATCACCCTAGTACCTATCGAAAAATCAAATATCGTACCATTTTCTCATTATGTCATTGATACTCTTCCAGTAAGAATTTAATTCCAGAGCAATAAGAATCTAATAAAAGTTTCAAAAAACAAAGGTCTAAATGAGAAGTGAAAGTAGGTCCTAAAAAAAACGGCTGCAGAATGTTGCATTGGTCTCAAAGTTACTGGGCTAAAAGGAGCCTGAATTCCAGACCATAGTGTATAAAATATTTTAGTGTCACTTTCATATTTGTATATGTAAATACTTAGACATTTTATGATGTTATTGTCTCAAAATACCTAGTATATACCTGTAATTATAGATTAGAATAGATATGTGGATTATAAATACATAAATAAATAGATAACCAATTGACAATTGATTAGTAAACAGACTGACAATCACAGAAAGAAGGAGTGGAAGAGATGGTGAGAGAAGGAGAGATGAGGGAGATAGCCACATACATAGATTCCTCATATAGACTTCTTCAGGGTGGTTATTAGCATTGCGGTGAATGACTGACATCTGGTGGTAAAACTTAGTAAAAAATTTGTGTGGATTGGTGCATTCAAAAATAGGTGTTATTTAGTGGATAATGGCTGTCTTCAAGTAGAATAAAATACTGTCAATCTTTCAGTAGTTATCATCTATATTATACCAAGTATCCAAATATTTTAAAATATCTGGAACTCAGGTGTCACATAGATACCGACAGTATCTGTATCCTCTTCACTAACAGAGACATTAACACACCAAAAAGAAAATGATTAAAGTGTGCTGGGTTTGCATATTTAAAACAGGAGGAATATTTTTAAAACCCAGTGAGTGTCAAAAAGGTTAAATGATGATTTATTACTGTGTAGTCTTCTGTCTGATTAGCTTCCTGGCTAAATTTAGCCTATGTTGCATTGTCTCTTGTTTAAATTAATAAACCAGTCATCTAGGCAACAAATATTCATTCACTGCCTACCCTGTCATGAGCTCTATGTAACGTACTATGCAGAATTATAAGCAGAACATGGTTCTTGTCCTTAAAAGATTACAGCCTTATTGAAAATAAATGACCAGCGAAGAAGAAACAATCAGAGAACCATTTATAATAGTATATCTTATACAGTACAAATAGTAACTAACTTGAACAGAAAAATGAAAACTATGAAGGTTGAAATTGTCAGTTTGATATGGTTTGGATCTGTGTCCCCATTTAAATCTCATGTCAGATTATAATCCCCAGTGCTGAAGGTGGGGCCTCCTGAGAGGTGATTGGATCACGGGTGTGGTTTCTTCATGAGTGGCTTAGAACCATCCCCTTGGTGCTGTTCTTGTGATAGAGTTCTTGTGAAATCTGGTTGTTAAAAAGTGTGCAGCACCTCACTCCCACACTCTCTCTCTTGTTCGCACCATGTAAGATTCCTGTGCCCCCTTTGCCTTCTGCCATGAGTAAAAGCTTCCTGATGCCTCCCCAAAAGCAGAAACCACTATGCTCCCTGCATAGCCTGCAGAACTGTTAGCCAAATAAACTCTGACCTGACTAAACGCTGCTAGACTTCGGTGCTTTATACCCAAGTGTATTTTCATGGGTAAAGGAAGCTTTCATATTCCACTGACTGCAGACAATCAAACCCTTTTCAATCTAGAACCCAGAGAATCTGTTATCTTCTGTAACAGACATGAGAGAAAGACTGCCCTTGCTACCCACATTGCAGCAAAACTTTGGGACCTTAAACCTTGGGTCCACATCTCACAACTCAAATAGACCCCTCCAGACTCTTGGAACTGTATATCCATTGGAGACCTTAAGGTAAACATAATGAGGGAAGTTTCTCCCTGGATGCAGATGGCATCCTGGATGTGGACAGCTTTTCCAAGATCATAGATCAAGACTTCCTTGTTACCATGAAACTGTTACTTTTCTTAATGGGTTTTTGTTGTGTTTTGTTTTGTTTTACTTATGCCTACCACTTTCACTTGGCAGAATAAGGCTGCAAGTAGAATTTCACAATCAATAGCTTTTGTGGGCAACTCCATGGGGTATTGAATTTGCCATGCCAAACTCAGATCTTTACGTAACCTAAGGGATCCTTTGGTTAACCCATTGGGTAACTTTAACAACATCTCAACATAACTTGTTCAAATTGTACTAAGTGGTAAGATCTCTAGCCCCACTTGTTCTCACTTACTGTTTTAACTCAATAATGAGATGTAAGAACCAGAAACAATGAACATATCATAGAAAGATTTGCACCAAATCCCAAATAGAGTTTATTGCAAATTGACTTACATGCCAGGGACTTTTATGCTTTTTTAGCCTGTAATAACTCCACCACAGACTCTGTCAAGAAACTGCAAACTTCACCATTTCAGATAGTGTATCACTAAAATAAAACCAGAAAGGGGCTTTGTGTGCACCCATGGGTTATACTTTTATTTGTGGTGGATTTTACAGTGAATCTTATACATGGGCGAACATATGCCTTGATATATGGAAGACAAATGCACACAGTAGAGTAGGAATTCTATTTTTTATTTTTGTTTTTTGAGATGTGGTCTCATTCTGTCACCCAGGCTGAGGTGCAGGGCATGATCATGGTTCACTGTAGTCTTGACCTCCAAGGCTCAAGCGATCTTGCTTCAGCCTCCCAATTAGCTGGTACTATAGGTATATACCACCATGCCTGAATTTAAACAAATTTTTTGTAGGGATGGGGGTCTCCCTATGTTGCCCGGGCTGATCTCAAACTCAAGTGATCCGCCTATCTTACTTCCCAAAATGCTGAGATTACAGGTATGAGCCACCATGCCTGGCCTGGGAAGCGAATTTTAATTGTACATTTCTTGCTCCATAATCATTTAGAAACAAAACATTGGTCCACTCTTGTTAGCCTAAATCTTAAGTTAAAGAGGAATATTGCCAGAACGCTTTTACCCTTCTATATGGGCATACATGTTAGGTCTCTTTAATCTATGACTTAGAGTAAATATAAATGAGGCAAGGATTAAAAATTTATCCTGCATAGAGACTCTACAGCAGATTCTACTGCATAGACTAGAACTTCACAACAGACTTTTAAAATTTATCTTACTAAAGTTGTGCTACATAGTAGATTAGAGTATGTTCCTTAGCCAGGTTCTCCATGAATCAAACCAAATAAAATCAAATAAATCAAAGAATGGGACAGATGAAGAGTCTACTTGTTTTAACCAAGAAGCCTATTTGTTAATTTCCTGTGACTGAATCTATATATCAATGTATTCATCTATGTGTGCAAAAAAGAAGTGTCAGCAACTGTACAGATTCCTTTTCTGGTTAGCCAGTAGGTAATCTAGGAAAGGGGAGGTCAAGACTACAGTGAACCATGATCATGCCCTGCACCTCAGCCTGGGTGACAGAATGAGACCACATCTCAAAAAACAAAAATAAAAAATAGAATTCCTACTCTACTGTGTGCATTTGTCTTCCCTATATCAAGGCATATGTTCGCCCATGTATAAGATTCACTGTAAAATCCACCACAAATAAAAGTATAACCCATGGGTGCACACAAAGCCCCTTTTCTGGTTTTATTTTAGTGATACACTATCTGAAATGGTGAAGTTTGCAGTTTCTTGACAGAGTCTGTGGTGGAGTTATTACAGGCTAAAAAAGCATAAAAGTCCCTGGCATGTAAGTCAATTTGCAATAAACTCTATTTGGGATTTGGTGCAAATCTTTCTTATGATATGTTCATTGTTTCTGGTTCTTACATCTCATTATTGAGTTAAAACAGTAAGTGAGAACAAGTGGGGCTAGAAATCTTACCACTAGTACAATTTGAACAAGTTATGTTGAGATGTTGTTAAAGTTACCCAATGGGTTAACCAAAGGATCCCTTAGGTTACGTAAAGATCTGAGTTTGGCATGGCAAATTCAATACCCCATCGAGTTGCCCACAAAAGCTATTGATTGTGAAATTCTACTTGCAGCCTTATTCTGCCAAGTGAAAGTGGTAGGCATAAGTAAAACAAAACAAAACACAACAAAAACCCATTAAGAAAAGTAAGAGTTTCATGATAACAAGGAAGTCTTGATCTATGATCTTGGAAAAGCTGTCCACATCCAGGATGCCATCTGCATCCAGGGAGAAACTTCCCTCATTATGTTTACCTTAAGGTCTCCAATGGGTATACAGTTCCAAGAGTCTGGAGGGGTCTATTTGAGTTGTGAGATGTGGACCCAGGGTTTAAGGTCCCAAAGTTTTGCTGCAATGTGGGTAGCAAGGGCAGTCTTTCTCTGATGTCTGTTACAGAAGATAACAGATTCTCTGGGTTCTAGATTGAAAAGGGTTTGATTGTCTGCAGTCAGTGGAATATGAAAACTTCCTTTACCCATGAAAATACACTTGGGTATAAAGCACCGAGTCTGGCAGCATTTAGTCAGGTCAGAGTTTAGGAGCAGGAGATACATGACGTGCTATTTTTAGGGACATAGGCCTTCCAGTCACTATTCCATAAAAAGTCAGCCTGCTAATACATTTTCCACTGGAAATGGATCTGATTGTCACTAATTTGCAATACCTTGACCAAGACAACCCAGTAGATTCACTTAGCTTTGTCAAATCCTACTGTAACATATTTAAATGTTTTACAACTTGCCCAGTGAAGTGAGCAGCTCTATCACAGGAGATTTCTCCAAGAACATCCCATAAAGAAAACAAATTTTCTAATAGTCTCTTAGCTACTGTTGTACCATCAGCCTTCCCGCAGAGGAAAGCTTCTATACAACCAGAAAATGAGCACTGAAAATACCAATTGAATGAAATCCTCCTATAAATGTTCAAATGGCTCATCGGGTAGCAGAAATGTACCTGAAATTTGTCTTCCCAGGGCTGTGCGTTTGAGAAACCAAACACTGGTCATATATCATTTAAGAAATTTTAGGACAGTCACTACACTAGTATTTTTTTCATAATATGGACCATTTTATCTCTTCCATGATGAGTCACAGAATGCTGAGCTTTTAATAATGGAAGCTTTAAAGAGTAAACAAGGACCAGTTGTTCATCCAGGCTCTCCATGAGTCTACATTTAACATTGGACTTATATCCTCTTAAGTACAAATTTTATTTATCCTATTCAGGTACATAGCACTGTTTATTAAATGAGTTATCATAGGTAATCTGACTTGGATCATGGAGTTCATTAAAACAAATTCAGTTCTGTATGACTTAGCATGAAAATCCACCAATGTATTTCCTTGGTATTTAATTAATTATTGTCCTTCTTGGGTTAACAGTTTTATAAGCTAGTCTTTTCATTAGAGTTTTGCAAATTCTTACCCAGTCCACGCCATTGGAATGGGTAAGAATTCTCAGAAACCTGTACTTGTCAATGTCATTTCCATTCTTTCCATGAACCTGCTGGAAGATATAACACATTAGGATTCCCTTGCTTACAAAGAGGTTTCAGAAAAAACATCAGAATTAAGCAATTAACTGTGGACAATAAAGACTTACAATGATCGTGGCTAAAGACACAATTAATAAGAAAATTTGGTGATTTCTGTGGCCTATAATAATTTAACATAATAATCATAATTATGACTGAGAGCATATACAAAGATATATCAGAATTTTAGAAATTTCATATAATATTGGAATACATTAATAACATATCTAGACAAATATAACTCAAAAGATTAGGCATCGTTTCTTATCTGACAATGCTACTCATATAATCTAACATATCAAATAAGCCTGTTTATTTTCTCTTTCACATGCTTTAAGAGCCCTCTGTAACATCCCAAATGTCAGTTTGAAGTCAAAAAGAATTAATTTTGATTTTGAAATTTGATTTTAGGAAGCCTATAAAATATGTCAAAAGTTCAAAACAATTCATCAAGATAGGATTACAAGTCACTGTAAAATAATAGCTATTCATTTTGCAAAAGTGATAATTAAAAGATTTTAAAAATAAAAAAATAAAAAACCATTACTCTTTAAGATAGGAGACTCTGTTTTCCAAATAATCAAAGACCTAATAAAGACAGCATGAGACACACAAAATCTGTTTCTTTTCTCCCTCTCTGCCCCCATATTACTTTTATTATTACCAAAGTTTACTCAAAGGGTAAACAAAAACATTTTTATTCTTTCTTATTAATAATACACAAAAATCTTATTTAAAAAAGGAAACCAAATTTTAGTTTTGTATTAGTGTACTTTTGATATTAAGGCTAATTAATTCATTTAACATTATGTAACCACACAAGATTTTCTTTTACTCTTTTTCTTTCTTTTTTAAAAAAGTTTTTATATACATTCAGTTTTGTCTATATCATTTCTGTCTTTGTTCCTCCATTTTGAAACAACCTTTAAATAACCTCTAAACTATATAAAATCACTTTTTCTAACAAAAATTACATTTTTATGCCTTCCTTACTACCATTCTCACCAAAAAATAAGATTTTTTTATACACTTTGCATAGATAATTGTTTCACTTATTATTACTAGTTTTAATTACATATATTAATAAAAATTTTAGCCCTTAGTAACTTGAATTTCCAGTGAAAAACCTAGGTTGTAAGTAGCTTTGAATTGTCTTATTTCATTTCAGTAGTTATAGATGAAATCATTTTATAGCTTTTAGAAAACTCTATTTCCTCAATTTTTTATATTTATTAACAGATCCAAATATATTTAGCTTCTCTGTATTATATACAAACAAGATGTTGAAATACATAAACTTATGATTAATAATGAATGGTTCAGTATTTTAATTTAGAAATGACTCAGATATATTATAAGGAACTAACTTTAAGGTTTTAAATTGCTGAAAAAAATTTTTGAAACTATGACAAGATTATTTACACATTTTTATGCTGTTTACATTCACCTAGTTTATACATTCTTAACAATTATGTTTGAATTTCTCACTGTGAGAGATGGGAAAGTTCTTCTTCAAAGTTTATAGCTTAGACTACATTATAAAGAGTTATAATCTCTTGCTCTATGGCCATTATCCACTATTAGCATAAACATATACCCATTCTCTAAATCAGCTACACCTTAAATTAGTTACCTTGACTCGCTCCAGCATGTCTGAACAGAGCTGGGCAAGCTCCAACCCCTGGTGCATGCCATTCCTTATTTGGAAACCCTCCTGACCTTCTCCTGACTAGCTTCCTCTTCTTCCTCCTCTTCTTTCGCCTTATCTATTCAGGAAATTTCCAAGTTTTTGGCCAATTGGGTCAAGCATAGAATGGGAGGTCCTGTTCTGGGCAATGGAAACTGGACACAGCAGTAGGGCGACTGAGTCAGGTTATGAAAGTTATAAATGTCCCTGTCTCCTTTGTTCAGGTGTGCTCTTGTGGCAAGACTGCCAGTGAGTTGCACCCTTCCTGCAGGAAGTAAACTAGCCTTGCTCAGTAATCTATTGTCTCAGCGTGGATTTTTCCCAACATTATAAATCCGTTCCCAACATCAATAAACAAAGCTAGACATTGTAAAAGTTCAGAAAATATCACCTGAAAATATGTTGCTTTCGTATATTATTGTTACCAATATGTAATCAGTGAGGTTTTATGAATTCTTACCTGTCTAAAGACAGATTTTCTGGTTTTTTTGTTTTGTTTTTAGAGATGGAGTCTCACTCTGTCACCTAGGCTGGAGTATAGAGGCACGAGCTCAGCACACTGCAACCGCCATCTCCAGGGTTCAAGTGATTCTCCTGCCTCAGCCTCCCAAGTAGCTGGGACTACAGGCACCTGCTACCATGTCTAGCTAATTTTTGTGTTTTTAGTAAAGATGAGGTTTCACCATGCTGCCCAGAGTGGTCTTGAACTCCTAAGCCACCTCCCAAAGTGCTAGGATTACAGGCATGACCCTCCATGCCTGGCCTAAAGACAGATTTTCCAGAAGAGCTCAGTTGTCAATTGTCTTCTCCCTTGAGAGTTCCAGCAACCAGGAAAGATAAACTTTTACTGCAGGAGAGGAGACTTCATTACACCCAGATGGACCTTGTCACAAACCAGCACCCATCCTTCTTTTAAGGGCCCATTCATCTTTCCCCAAATCCACTTACTACTTCTGGCCTAAGTTTGCCCAAAGCAAGGAAGGAGGGTATAGGCAAAGGACCAGTGAAGAAACTAGAAAAGCACCTTAAACAAAGTCAAGCCTTGTTATACAAATGTAAACTAATGCCTTTTCCATTGTGAGAATTTCTAGTGACTCAGTCTCTCTTCCCAGTGAATGGAGGAAACACCCTTACAACTGGAGACTTCCTTTATTGATGTAAACTTATTTTACAAGAGAGTTTCAAAATAGCCAGCTAACTGACACAAAGATATTTTGGAAATCAAATTTGTTTAATAGGTGGTCCTACTGAGTTCAAAGTAGAGCCCATTAATGACTAGAACAAAAAAGGCATTCTCTATGCCTGGACTCAGAATGGATAGCTGAGAAAAAGAAGTAAGCCTGCTTTACCTGATGGACCACATTTTATACTTTATGCAGTTCTCTTTTCACATGCAGACAGTAAGAGTAACTTGTCAGAGACATCTGAATGAAAGAGCAATGTTATCTTGAATAGGGGCTGGGTAAAATGAAGCTGAGACCTATAGGGCTACATTCTGAGGTGGGTAAGTCATTCTTAGTCACAGGATAAGATAGGAAGAGGTCAGCACAAAAATATAGGTCATAAAGACCTTGTTGATAAAACAGGTTACAGTAAAGAAGCTACCTTAAACCCACCAAAACCAAGATGGCAATGGGAGTGATCTCTGGTCTTCCCAACTGTTACACTCCCACCAGCTCCATGATGGTTTACAAATGTCATGGCAATGTTAGAAAGTTACTCTATATGGCCTAAAAAAGGGAGGACCCCATATCTGCAGGAATTGCCTGCCCCTTTCCTGGAAAACTCATGAATAATTCACTGCCTGTTTAGCACATTTCCATGCTGCTGACTGGGCAATTTGCAAAAGAAAGAGGTTTGATGGACTTATATTTTCACGTGTCTGGGAAGCCTCACAGTCATGGTAGAAGGCAAGGAGAAGCAAGTCACATCTTACATGGTGGGCAGCAGGCAAATAGAGAGCTTGTGCAGGGAAGCTCCTCTTATAAAACCATCAGACCTTGTGAGACTCACCCACCATCACAAGAACACCATGGAATAGACCTGCCCTCATGATTTCAATCACCTCCCACCAGGTCCCTTCCACAACACTCAG